>VOQK01004102.1:10339-23082 GCA_015052645.1 Benitochromis conjunctus | reverse complement strand
AACCGGTCTCTATATCTGTGTGACTAAGAATTTAATGAAATTGCCAACTCTAGAATCCAGGAAGCAACACTAATGCTGATGAAATGTTGTATGTGAAAACCTGCGGTGGTGTAAACAATTATTTGATCACCCACTGAATTTGTAAGTTTGTTCACTTTCAAAGAAATGAAAAGTCTCTCATTTTATGGTAGCTTCATTTTTATTGGAGAGAGACAGAAAACCAACCAAAAATCCAGAAAAAAAACACCAAAATTACCTAAAAGTAAAAAATTGCAGTTGAATTAAATAAGTACTGGATCCCCAATCAAAACATGACTTGGTAAACATACTTGGTGGAGAAACCCTTGTTGGCAAGTAGAGCAGTAAGACATTTCTTGTAGTTGGTCACCGGGTTTACACACATCTCAGGAGGATTTTTTTTCTTTGCCCATTCCTATTCACAGAAACTGTCTAAATCCTTTAGTGTTTCTTGGGTGCTGCTTGGCTTCAGCTCCCTCAACAGATTTTCTATAGGACTAAGGTCTAGAGGCTGTCTAGGCCACTCCATGACTTTAATGTGCATCTTCTTTAGCCAGTCTTTTACTGTGTTGGCAGTTTGCTTGTCAATGTTGTGCTAGAAGACCTGTCCTCAACTCTTCTTCAGTGTTCTGACTGAGGAAAGTAGCTCCTGTAGGAAAAGCATAATGTCAATGAAACTCCGTGATTGATAGTGAGGGTGGTGTTTGTTTCGCTTCCTCAATACACAGCATGTCACAGTAACTCAAGTTTATGTCAAACTGATGCCAAAGAGCTCAATCTTGGTTTCATCTGACCACAGAACGTTCTCCCAAGCCTGAATCCTTTAGATGTTCTCTTGAACCTTCTTGAACAGAGGGTCTATTAGAACATCCTGTGTTACCAATCATGTCCTTAGTGACTGTGGTCACAACTGCCTTCAGATCATAAAAAATCTCTTCCCTTATAGTTTTGTGATGATCAACCACCTCTTTGATGAGCATCCTCACCTCATGACGCAAGAGCTTCCTTAGTGCTCCAGACCAAGGGCAATTGATGGTCATTTCTTCCATTTCTGAATAATCAAACCAACAACTGTCACCTTCTCACCAAGTTTCTTGCTGATGGTCTTGTAGCCCATTCCAGCCTCACGCAGGTCTACAGTCTGGTGGTGTACAGTCCATGGTGATGAGAGATTGGAATCAAAGAAATGGATTTTGTGGACAGGTGTGCTTTATATACACAATGAGTTGCATCAGGAATATCTTTGATTGGTTGATTGATTGACAACACTGACAATCTTTGGGAATCAAATACTTATTTCACTCAATGATATGTAATCAATTTATAACTTTTATGGAATGTGATCCTCTGACTGCATCCATTATAAAAATTAGAGGCTGTTCATTTCTTTGTAATTGAACAAACTTACAAATTCAGCAGGGGATCAAATAATTATTTCCCCCATTGTAGCACGTTCCCTTTATGACATGTGTTATTCAGCATCACTGTTTGTTTGTTTTTTAGTTTTAAACTAATGATTAAGATTTTTGTGTCATTTAAAGGCCAGTTAAAATCTTTTCTGCTTTTGCTTTGTAGTTTTTTTCCCCTCGTTTGACTCTCCACTGTCCACCCTTCGTGCTTACCTAGTAGGTCTCCATGCACCATGGCCACCAGATACCAAAGTACTCCAAACACGAACCAGGTCCCCGCAAAGGTGGCAGAGAAGAGGAACAACTTGTAGCGCCATTGCATGTCCAGGAATGTCGTCCAGAGGTCACGGAGGTACAGTGCCCCTCTCCCACTTACATGCTCGATGCGTACATTGCTCCGCCCATCTTTGGAAAGGACGCGTCGCCGCCTTCGCAGAGCACTTGGACTTCCAGCTGCAGCTCCTCCCACTCCTGCATGACCACCATTTCCATCTGTCGGGGTCAGCAGGGGCTTGGTGACCTCAGTCTGCGTCTGAGAATGGCAAACTTTCTGAGGGGAGGTGCCTTCAGAGGAAGGCGGAGTGGCAGAGGTCATGACCAAAGCTACATGGTATTGGAGAAAGAAAGAGGACACAGCAAGAGGTAAGGACATAAGGAAAGGTGTGCAAAAGAAGTATAAATGAAAAGAAAGGAAAGGACAGTGAGGAAAGGAAGGGAATTGGTTGGATGGGCAGTAAGATAAAATGAACAGCGGGTGGTTTAAAATGAAAGAGTGCAGGACGTGAGAAAAAGAATTCGATAAGCCCATGAATAAGAAAGATGACAGAGTGGAACATTTAGGAGGAGAGTAGAAGAAGAGAGGAATTAAAGGCACATTTTCAGCTGGACAGTTGCTAGCTATCCACGGTGGTCCATTTAAGACCCCTTTATTCTTTCACTGAAGGCACAGCTGCCCTTTCACATTAAAAGTATGAAAGCACAGGCTCTTTCACATGTTGGTTGCACAAGAAAGCTGCTGAATTGAAATGAGGAGACACCAGTGACGTTTTTTTCTATAAAAGAAAAAGAGGTCTTTAAACTTAAACCAAGGATGTGAACACCCTGTTCAATTTTTCTAAAAGCTGTTTTCACCCCTTCTTAATGTGTTTTTTACTTTATGGCTTACATTAGTTGTGAAGCATTTGCAGCACATGACAAACTACCTGCACATGTATTTTGTGCAGGACACTAGGGCTGAGAGTTTGAAGAGTAATCCAACACAGAAGCCCCAAAAACTGCAGCGTCTTAAAGTCTTTTTGCTGAAATATTAGTAGCAAAACTCCTTTAATGCTGTGTTAAAGCTATGATTTTCCTCCACTGTTCAGAATGACCGGCCTGAACTGTGTTTGTGGTGTTGGTGCTTTTTAGAGCATTTTTCAAAACTCTGATGAGTAATATCCATTGCTGTGTGGTTAATTTTACTTTCTAACTTCCAACCAAGAGGTCTAATCTGTAGCTTTAGTAAATGAAAGTTTAGTATGTTATTAGTCTGTTAGAACTAACTACTACATATCTATATCTATCTATTACAATCTATGGATCCATTGTGCTAACCAAGTTTCCTAATGTTATCTTATAACTTAGTATTAAACCCTATCATCTCTCTAGGAACAAAAAAGAATAAAGATCACTGTAAAGGTAAAGTCGAGGTCGCAAAACTGAAGTTTCTCTTGGTTGTTGTTACAGTGGCTAGACCTGTCTGTTTAATACAGCCTGCTGTTATTAGCCACTCGTATTAGTGGCTAATTTAGGGGATCTAGCAGTAGCTAGGGAGGTGCAGAGCGTGTAGTAGAAGCTTGGGAACTGTAGCTGGTCTAGCAAAAGTTAGAGGGTGTAGATGGTCTAGTATTAGCTAAAAGTAGAAGTTTGCGTGTAAGTTAATGCGGCTTTAGCAGCTTATGAGCTGACTGGCTAGTCAGAGATGTCAGGAGTAGATGTCAACCATGGAAAATGTCGATGGACAACGTAACTCACTGAGAGTTTGTCTTAAATTTGTCACGTGCACGTGCGTGATCGGCGATACCCTGTGATGGTACAATAAGTGACAGAATAAGTGGTTCTCATAGTGTCAATGGTATATTAACTGAAAGAGGCCTGCCACCCCACCTCTGGCTGCCATGGACACTTATTGTCACTTTATTGATTCCCTCCTGTTCTCAACAACCTCACCCTCATCTGGGCTGCACTCGCTCTTTCTCCACATCCTTCTTTTTCCTTTCTTCCCTCTTCTTCTTCTTGTTGTACTAAACAGCCTTTTTGTCTCAAACTGCCTCTTCTTTGTGGAGCAAATATAACAAAACCATAAACACAAACAACACAAACAAAGGCCTAAGAACCGAAGCAATCTGATACGCACTGTCCTTTCCTGTCCTTTCTGACCCCTGTCTCCCCTCTCTCCATGCTCAGCTCACACTGAGTGAATGAATAGAGATCTGTGTTGAAGTCTGCACTGCTATGAATACTAAGATGTGGAGGGGAGCAAGAGGGAGGAAGGCTGGGTCAGAGGCACGCACATGTGATTGGCCTTGTCCATCTCCAGCTGAACTCTGAACCCTACAGAAAGCCTGCCTACATGTACAGTAAACGCACACTTATGCTTTGGATATATATTGAGCAGTTAGAGTTAGTAACACAACCCCAGCGGTTGTTCAAAGGAATGTGTGGTTTGCAAAAGCAACACAGTACAAAAAAACATGGACCAGCTAAAACTAATTTGATATTTAAAGGACAAGGTCTGCTTTCTTCCATATATTCAATTTTATTGTCCTGAAATACCACATAAATACTAGAATTTAGGAGGACACTGTTTTATCTGTTAAGTAAAAGGTTATTTTATTAACTTGGGGAAAAGACAACAAAGTGGCAACACAATAATGGCATATAGTGACCTTATGGTGAATTTGATATACCAAGCAGACACAGAGCAGCATTATTGTTTCTTTTTTTATCATGTTTAAGTTCACGTGGTGACTATAAGTCTACCATTCCTTCTTATTTTAGCTCATTTTACACTCCAAAGCTCAACGGAGAAATATTTCTACTGTGCTCTGAAGTTATAGTTGTCTGCAGTTTATAATAAATAAACAGAGCAGAGAACATGTGAAATTTGGTTAATTTAGTTAAAATAGAGAATAAGGGGGGGGTTCTGAAAATGTTGACATGCTTTGTAAAATCAAAATAACAACAGAAAGTGATTATTTGTAAATCTCTTAAACCCGCATCGTGTTCACAATACAACACAGAGAACATATCAATTTTTAAATGTACAATTTTAAGAAAAATATGAAGGATATTTTGAGTTTGATGACAGCAACACGTCTCAAAACAGTTAGGATAGAGGACTGTACAACTGTGTCGCATCCATCCTTCTTTTAACAGTCACACTTTCATGAGACGAATGTTGGGTGTAGGATTCTCGCTGCTTTGCAGTCCTGGGTCTTCTTTGTCATTTCTTTCTCATGATGCTCCGACCGTTTTCAGTTAATGAAATCAGCACTCTGACGTTTCTACTATGAAGCTGTTGTAATAAATGCAGTTTGATTTGGTTTACAATGTTCTTGCTATAATATACAAGGCTTTTGTAGAAGGAGTCGTCATTTGGATGGGAGCATATGTTGCTTTAAAACCAGTATATATCTTTCAGCATTGATGGTGCCTTTTACAGATGTGCAAGCTACAAATTCTATAGACACTAGTACACTACCATACCAAACAGAGCAGCACACAGAGTGCTGGTAATAAGCTGGATAGTCCCTCTCCTCTTTAGTATGGAAAAGAAATTTCAAATTTCAGTTTATCTGACTACAGAACAGTTTTCTGCATCAGTCCATTTTTAAGAGCTTTGGTTGAGAGCAGATGTTTCTGGATCATGTTTGCATGATGACGGAGCTTTAACCTGCATTTGTGGACGGCACAGTGAACCGTGTTCACAGTCAGTGGTTTCTGGAAGTGTTTCTGAGTCCGTGCGGTGATTTCCATCACAGAATCGTGTTTGATTTTAATGCAGCGTCAAGTATTAATTTCATGCATCTGGTATTAAATTGAATGTCTTGACAATATTATGTACTGTAGACGATTAGATATTCATAAAATTGCAGTCTAGGGGACATCCACAATGTGTAAATGCAGATTGGTGAACCTCTGCCCATTTTCCTTCTGAGAAACTCTGACTCTCCAAGATGCTCTTTTCATACCCAGTCATGCTAAAACAATTATATGCAAAATGTTTCCAACTTTTTTGAACCATGTTGCTGCCTTTAAATTTAAAATGAGACAATATTTTTCTTGAAATAGTAAAATGTCTGCATTGAAACATTTGCTATGTTTCTGTGTTCTACTGTGAATAAATTACAGGATTATGAGATCTGCAAATTGTTGAATTCTGTTTTTATTTACATTTTACACAGCATCCCAACCTTTTCACGATCGGGTTTGTAAATTATTATTGTCCAAGCTGTGCACCGTAGTTCAAGAAACTTTGGGTAGTGCATTTGTCGGGCACTATTTTCCTTTGTGGATGAATTCTTCATTTCAGACATTGCTATTACTTTGTCATGATGGTACATGTTAACATTTTGAATCACCATTTTCTTTATAATTGCTGGACAACAATGGAGGTTTATAACAAAGATCAATAAGTTCCATTAACTTTATCACCTCATGAGCGCCATTGATAAGAAAACTGTTACATTTCAACAGCACTTGGTCTATAAGTATAGTCTTAGACATAAAGAGATACATTTACTTTTTGCTATTTTTAAGCTGGATATAAACCTTTAAATTCTGTAAAATTCTGTATTAGCACAGCGTAGTCGCTCTTAAACAGAAATTTACGTATTTGTTCGCCTTCAGCTCAGGCGTCCATAGATGTGCACTTCTGTATAAACAAACAACGAATAAAGACATATTAAAGCAAACTGTAATAAAACATAAATGTCGGTTTACAACTTTATTTTCATCAAATGTCTCTTTAGAGGGTAAGAATACCAATATTAGCTTAGCTAAAGCAAATATCCCTCTTACTGACAGTAAGACTGATGGATTCCCACACTTTCAACATGACTTATTGGATGACCACTCAAGGTTAGGATCTCTTCCTCTGTGTCCTGCCCTTCAGCCCTCTCCTTCCCTCTGTCCTGTGTACACAAGAATCCTTTGTTTTTGAGGAGATGAAAGGGACAAAAGCCACCATTGAAAAATACGACTGAGTGAGTGAACGAGAGAGCAAGTTAGACGGGGAAAGGCGAGGACAACTGAGCACTGAAATGTGTGTGTGTGTTGTGTGTCTTTGCAAATGTGTTTGATCGTGTGCGAGTATGCGGTGTTTGACACTGTGAGGGGGCCGAGATGGGGCGGGGTAAGAGAGAGAATAATTAGTTTTGAGGGGAGGATGGAGAGAGTGTTGGACATCTGATGACCAAAAGAGTGAAAGAGGAAGAGAGAGAGAGAGAGAGATGGATGGTGAGGAAAAAAGAGGAAGGAGTACGATAGAGCGAAGGTGGAGGAAGCAGATCGCTGACAAAAGAGTGTCATTAGTATTCCAGAGGAGAGAGTAATCCCTTCCCTCAGTGCCTCCATCCAGGGTCCACAATCATAAAGAGCCCACAGCAGCCAGTACACTCGACTGAAAAGAGTCTATACAGCACAGCTTGAATGGCAGCGACCACTGGCCACACCACAGCGGTCTGTGCACTGGACTGAAAGGACAATCTAAGCATCAACAATGTGCCAAGAGGGCATCTGCTCAGGCCAAACAAGACAAACTTTCTGGAGCCCAAACCTCACACTGCCATGCAAATGAGCTGTTGTTGTCTCATGGCTCTTCTCTCACTGACAAAGTTAAGTTTAGACACTAAAACTTTTGGAGCCTCTAAAACATTGCAGAAGGCATATTTATACAACATGAATCTATTTATAGGGTTTGGGAATAATCAAAGGGAACCCTGACTGAGTAGGCACAGTGTGTAACATATTTCACTGCTAGACATCAGTAGATTGCAGTCAACTGAGATCTCCTAATCCAAGTGCATAATCTGTGGTCACAGCTATGGGACAAACATGTTTTAGTCAGTCAAGACTGAAACTGTGCTGCATAATGGCTGCAGCCAACATGTTTCAAATACCATTCACAATGTATTCCACCCGAGTTTTTCCCTAACTGTGGAAGGCTGTCGATCCGCTTTTGACCTCAGCTGTCAATGCCAGATGAGAAGCTTCCGCCATTATTTACTTGTGAAAGGAGTTCGATACAGGTTGATGAGAAGCTCACTTCTGACCAGTGACAGCCATGCTGACATGAGTTGCTGAGTATGTGCTGAACTGTCAGTAAGCGCTGCTGTTTTGTTGCCACTGTAAGTTACTGTTAGCCTCTGTAAGCTGCTGTTAGCATCTGTTAGCTGCTGTTAGCCTCTGTTAGCTGCTGTTAGCCTCTGTTACACCGAGTTAGTGAAACTATCTTTGAAGTGAATGTTACATTGTTGGACACAGATGCTTAGCAAAAAACTCTCGCATGATATGATAATGTAATCAGAGGCAAAGTATGATTTTTAGGACACTCAAGCCTAGCATTCACTAACATAGCATTCACTTATAACCTGCTCTTGTTGTTTAGCGTGCTTATTGGCAGCTGTCTGGAGACAGGAGGGTTGAATGTCTAATCTGCTGACAATTATCAATTGTGACAATAAATAAACAATAAATAAACATCTTTATGCATGTATTTGTCTGTTAGAGCCCTGACTTCAATTCAGGAGATGATCCTTGTGGTGAGGAGGAAGAGGGTGACATTTTATCAAGATGCTGGTTGTCTTGTTGTTTAACTTTGCATTTTCATTTCCTTGGTGAAGGGGATTCCTTCTCTTAGGGCTGGAATACACGGCTGGAACATGTGTTACCGTGACAAACATGACATATCGTTGGTATCTTACGCGTCGGGAATGAGAACGGTCTCAAAAAATTACAGACTATACCTTTACATGTATAATTTGCAACAACTTGCTTAATTTTTAATATCTGACATGCAGTTTATTTACAGGTAAATAACATTTTTCTTCAGAATGTAGTAAAGCTTGTGCATCTGAAGAGAAATATGTTGAGCTTTCATAAAACAAAAAGCTGCTGGAGTTCATTCAGTGCATGCATCAAGTAACTCCATCCTTAATTCTGCAGCACTACATTTCCTCATTAAATGCAACTGCCTATGAAATGTCATAATAAACTATACACATCATTTTCTGCATTTGAACTTGAACTTACATCTACATTACGATTGTTTGTATTTTCTACACTTCCTATAAATGTGATTTACATTTATTGACATTTAAAAAAAACAGGAAGTAAACAGTGTGTACAGTGACCAGACATATTGCTTAAAACAACATCAGACTGGACCAGACTATGTCTAAATCTAACATCAAACAATTCACTTTCACTTCCTCCTCCAAGAATCAGTGACTGGAGAGTTACGACACTGACCTATATTAAACAATGGCGAGCGGCTGTTGGCCACAGGGCATTTACTCAGAAGTGACTTTTACCATCCTCTTCTAAGTCAGCAGTAGCCAAAGCTTCTATAAAACTCTTATATATCTGAATGGCTTACGTCTGCTTCTTCTGGGGATTTCTCAATGAGAAGAAGTGATTCATTTTGACCAGATATTTCCAGCCAAGATTTTCTGTAGAGTAGTGAAACACAACCACACCTGTTGTTTCCTCTGTGGTTTGTACAGCTCTTTGTTAATGATGTATGTCTGCGGTACAGTGCCAACAATCTTTCACTTCAAGACTGATACATCCAACTCCAAAATTAAGCATTTGATGACTAAGTCGGGCTTGTTTTTTGGAAACTTTTGTAACTTTAGAGCTACATAAACTCTGTGTCACAGTGGTACACAAGTGGAAACTCATCGATTGCTGCACACCACTCATACCCCTCCGCGCTGTAAACACAGCACAGCCGCTGCAACAAGACCGAGCACCTGTTTCCCTCAAGCCTATAGCAAAAAGTTCAAAGACTGAACTGTAGGATTTCTCATGTTTATAATATTGCAAGAAACAGTAACTATTAATATATTATTTTTTCCTGGTGAGTGGAAACATCTACAGAATATACATTTTAGAATAATTTTTCAGATTGTTTATGCACTTCTTTTTAAAATATTTGCATTTCTTACCTTTCTGTTGACTTGATCACAGCTTGGAATTTTTAAAAATGTACTTAATTTCACTTTCCACCATACATGTGGGAAGAGGTGAAAGTTATCTGTTTTCCAAAACAGGTGAGAAATTTCAGGGTGATGAATAAATAGCACTTGCTGACATTTTTCGCATGTTTCGCCTCATCTCGTTGTTTTCCTAGTCTTCTTTCGGAGTCCTCCTACGTCGCTGACATCCTGTATTTCTATTTTAAAAAACTTAAAAAAGAAAGAACAGAAAGAAAAACTCACTGAGAAAAACATGAAAGCCGTCAGAGGAGAGGAGAGGCCTGGATGAGGAGTCCCGGTGGTCAGTCAGTGTACCACAGCAGCGCACTGGCACTGGCAGTACCGGTTCCGGCTCACTGTTGCTGGATCATTATGTAATCGGATGAGCACAGTCTGCTTCTCCTTGCATGTGAAGCCTTGTGTCCCCACAGGGACAAGTTAAAGAAGCTTGCACTGTCCACTCCTCCAGGGTCCACACAGCATGCCTGTCTATATAAACCCCAAAACTATTCAGACAGACGCTGCTTCGCAACATTTTTGATTCATTAATTCAACTCCCCTCCCAGCTTCTCCTCCTACCCTCCCTCTCAGTGTCTCTCCCTGACTGTACGTTATAAATGGGCCTCTTTGTTGCAAGGCCTCCTCCGCTGTTTCAGCCTTTGTCAACTTTCTCATGTAAATGTTCGATGGTCATAAGATACAAGCCTGGAAGTTGTTGCACCGAAACAGAGGTATTTACAAATCAAAGGCAAGAAAAGGAAAAAAAGAAAAACTTGGCATCTTGCAGTTTTGCGTTGGCCAGTGTGTGCTGAATGGATAATGTCGGTGCATCTCTGTGAGGCTGTGCCATGCCCGCCTGCAAAGAGGAGGACTTTGGTAGTGTAAAGGCGAGTACACACTGCCCTACTGTGAATGGATGGCACGAGATGGCCAGGAAGTAACTACTATTACAGTCAAACTCTGGCCCTGTGGTAGATGGATGCCTAACGTTTCTCTTTGATGTAAGGGAAAATGTGCAGGAGCGTTAATTGGTAAAGGTATTATGTAGGTCTACACTTCTTCTCCCAGACATTTCACTTGGGAACATTAAACGTTGTGCTCCATTACATGTCTTTTACAGCTTGTCTTCTTTTGAAGATTGAAATTTGCCTGAAAAAATATATAATCTTATTTTCCATAAGTTTATGTCTAAATAGGAGCTCCTTCATAAAGAAAGAGAAAAGGGCACCACCATAATCCCCATACAAGGTGCCTCTGCAGGGCACATCTGAATCTGCAGTGGAGATGCAATAAACCTGGCACTTTGCAATATTTTGCCTGGCTGGTGTGACATCAATCTGCAACTCACCAGCTGGTGTTGTACCCACTCCCATTCTGCAGTCTTTGGGGCTCATCTTATAGGGAGCGGGGGGGACTGCACCTATAGGGACCCAGCTTTCATAGGAAGGTCCAGCAAACAGGTAGGATAGTCTCTTTCATTCTGTATTGTTATTTTGGATGCTGTGTTTTACATGCTAAAGATTCTGTGCTGCTGTGTATCTTATTTAACTATTTCTTACTTATATGAAAGAATGTGACCTTGCTATACTGACAAAGACCAAGAAATGTTTTCATACCCAAGTTTGGGAAAAACTGGGTCACAGAGGTTACTGAGCATGAGTTTCAAGAGGCCGGGAGAAGAAGAAAAGAGGGGAAGGAGGAAAAAAGTGCACATGAGTCACAGTGTATGAAGAAAACAAGAAAAAGAGGAAGGAAGAGGAGAAGCAAACACGTGGAGCGTTAAAAACAGAGAAGCAACAAGGGACCGGAGAGACAAAAAAAGAAGAGGTTTGAAGGAAGGAAGAAAAAGAAACAACATGATGCTGTAATGTTGACCGCTCGGAAGGTTCGCTGCTTCATGCAACTCCCCTTTCCTTTTTTTCCACCCCTCTCTTTGTTGATCCATGTCTTTGACCCGGAATAAGGTTTGTGTTTCCATCACATGTTGCACATGTCTGCCCCCGCCCTTTGTTTCTACTTTGAGTGGGAAAAAACCCCACTGCATGCAAAGCAGACCAAGATCAGAGAGCGTGAAAGAGTGCATGCACAGGTGCCCTGACACCATGAGCGATAAAAGTGCACATATACCCACAGCAAGAGAAACAGAAAGAGAGGGGCAACTGAGAAGAACTAGAAGAGTTGTGCAAAGTTTTAATGACCATTACAAAGTAATGGTTTAAACTGAAAGCATGCTGTTTTTTTAATGTAGCATTTCACACACACACACACACACATACTTACACACAATATTTTTTTATTTAGATCCTGACTTTTGGTCATTTATCCAGTTACTGTAGACCACAGCGGATGAAAGAGGGAAGCTTCAGCAAAAGAAGAGAATAATGTTATTGGGAGTAATATTATAAGCAGAGACAACTATCGCCTTAAAAACAAGGGCTCCAAATCTCTACAGGACATCCATGCATACCACAGCTGTCCATCGCTTTCAGATAAATATTTTGGATATAGAATTTTATTCTTTTCATCAAAAACATCCCAAAATAACACAGTCGATAACTAACAAGTTAACAGTTTAACAGCGTTATGGCAGATTACAGTGAAAGGCCTTAAGCGCACGCTTACTGTGTTGCACGCTAACCTCTCACTCCATCTAGTGGTTACGCAATTTCACAATTGAAGGACAATCTGGTTTTAAACAACAAAAACTCCTGCCTCTCACTGAATGAACACTCTTCTTCTCCTTCTTCTTGCTGTTTTGGCTGCTCCCTTCAGGGCTCACAATCTCACCCTATCCTCCTCCATCACATCTATCACACCATCTCTCTGCATGCCCTCCTTCACTACAGCCATGAATTTTCTCTGTAGTCTTCCTCTTTTCCTCCTGCCTGCCTGCTCCATCTTCAACATAATTTATCCAATATAACCACTACCCCCCCTCTGCACATGTGCAAATCATCTCAGCCTTGTCTCTCTAGCTGTGTCTCCAAACCGCTTAACCTGAGCCGTCCCTCTGATATCTAATCATGTCTCTCCTGGCCACTGCTAATAAAAACTTTAACATCTTCAACTCTGTTTC
>VOQK01004101.1:0-10252 GCA_015052645.1 Benitochromis conjunctus | reverse complement strand
ATGATTTATTAAATCAGAGGTATGTCATTTACTGGATGAATAAAATAGAAATGCAGATTACTGAAGCAAAAGGCAGCAGAGGTTTTGAATTGGTCGAACACATTGTGCTTTTTTTTTGTAGTTTTAAGGCATATTTCTTGAACATGTATTCTATATAACGGTTTTCCAAATATGAAATATTGTTACATAAATATATGATCATTTTCACATTATAATTTGTTTTAAATAGTTACATTTTTGGACAATGTTAGCACACGTAGGGCTCTCAAGTGCAGATTTCAGGCCACGATTTACTTTCGTCAGCCACTAGATGGAGCACTTACACCTTATTCGACCTTCAGCTGCAGACATGCTGAGATTTTGCACTCAATGAAAGAGACACATCAGTTTGTGACTGGATTGATTCTTAACGTCGTGAAGTCACTGCAGAGTTTAAAGTCGCTAATAAGCTGTAACGCTATAGGCTCTAGTACTCTGCACGGTTTGAGAAATCTGCCTTCCACTTTCACGTGAAATACTGTGACGGGTACGAGAACACGCGTACTGACCCTCTCTGTGGCAGGTTTGGTTGAGCTGGCACGGCCCTGCAGCATCTCTGGAGCGGCGAATGTGGAAACCTCATCTGATAGGCCACAGTTCTTAAATGCTAAGGTACCAGTGGCTGACAGCAGCAAGGAGGTGGGGCTTATGATACTGCACATATTGTTGTGACCTGAAAAAAAGGAAACGTTTATGTACTATCGGCTTAACAGTAGTTTTACACTAAAGTCCCACTGAGGGAAGCAAGAATACACGATATGTTTAAATGGTTTCATAGATTTTCCACTGGCGCAACATGATAGTATGATTATGGCGTTATAAGGCATGATATGTATGTGAGGCTAAAATAACAGGGAGTGAGGTGGGGAGGGTCCTAAATGCTTTACCCTTATAAGAGACATCCACTAAAGACTCTGCAGTGCCCAGCAGCAAGGACCAGACCTCCTCCTCCAGCAGAGGTCCCCCTCGTGCCTCCAGTACTTCAGCTAATGTAACAAACGTGCTGCTCATTCTGCACACACTCCACGCATGCACCTGAAGAGAAATGCACATGGAGAACACATGCATAATACACACAGTTACATATGCAAATTGTGACTCATTAGAGGCATTTTTGATAGTAATATTCTAAAGAGAGGTTTAATTTTTCTTGCTTTTCATCCAGATCAGGCATGTACAAGAGGCTATATGTGATGTAAGAAATGCACACATGGTACTTTGTTGTTATTCTTTATGCCAAGCTTGTTATATGTTACCTTCAATATTTTTGGCTTTAGAGAGAGAGCTGTAAGAGATTCTAGGACATTTCATAAACACAAAAATCCTTTTCACTTTTTTTAGATTACTTTAGTGCTTTGGTCTCACTGCCTCTCACTTTCTCTGCCACTCCCATCTTCTAATTGGCTTTTCTCTGACCTGGGGCCAGTCCTGAGGAAGCTTTCATTCTTGCACCAAAGCAAGTGTGTCATTATCCCAAGTTAGTTTGTTACATACTGTGCAGTTACCACATAGATGTATTTATCTTACTTTGAGTATTAGGTTTTTTCCAATACAATGTTGCCTTACTCTAAATCTTTCAAAGCAGTAATATAATAGGCTTGTTTCTACAGATACAAACCAACCTAATTACTTTAGACCTGATTAAATCTCCCTCTTAAACTGAACTTATCCTTGGATTACAAGATTAAATGCGTAGCAAAAAACCCCCAAATACAATCAAATTGTGAAGCTATAGGTTTAAAATCTGGGATGCTATAACTGTAAAATTATATTGATGAGAAAATCATGAAATCATACTGCTGTAGACTATATAATTAATGTAGCTAAAAAGAATGAAATTTGTCCGTACTATCACCGATCTAGTCTTCAGTAAAAGTTCAGCAGCTGTGCTTCTGTAGAGCTATTGGAGTAACTTTTGTAAAGACACCGCTACAGGAGCCTGAAGAAAAACCTGGTTAGTGGATGGCAGTTATAGCGACAACTGTTTGACGTGTTACTAAATTTGTGAGGAAACCATAGAGGAACGTATGCTGTACATACAACAACATGGATCTGCTGATGGGCTAGGTCAAGTGTGTTGACTCACCATCAACATCAAACTTTCAGTTTCTATTAGAACATCTATATTCCCCATGCAGACGATGATAATTACATTATAATTGTAGAGCATATAGAAATTCATTTAAATTCATTGTAATTGCTGCGGGCAAACACAATGTTTTCCCCTTCATATGTTATGTTTGGACTAAGATGCAAAACATACTATGATTTAATGAACCACTAGATGACTAGCCTTCCTACACTGTTAGAAAAACCTTCTTACTTAATCATGAAGCAGACAGACATTTGATGTAGATTCATATCCAAATGCTGTAATAGATTCTGGGGAATTTAGGACATCATGCTTCTTCAAGGATCTAGGTCTCATGCAACCTTCTTTCTGGCTACAAGGTGAGAATAAACCCTACCTTCCAGTACCATGAATCGAAAGTATGATACAGTGGGCGTAAAGCTATCATGGTGTGTGTGTTATATTGTTTGTTGTGATTACAGCATAAGCAGTCTATAACATACAACCATTTTCACCCAGACCATTTTTGTCCTTACAGGCCTAAACATCACAGCTACACATTTTATAGTTCGGTCTCTTTACTGTCTCGTGGCTGTATCTCTGGGGGTTTGTTATCATCTCAAATCTGCAATCAATAAAATGTCATTTAACAGATAAAGAGACCAGTTTCACACATGTGGCAAACAGCAGTTTAAAATGAAGGTGATAAAGAGCGTTACCTGGTACCATATGTAACCTGTGTCAGCGGTCTGATCCTTAGTATTATCTTCAGTACTCCCAGGGATCCAAAGTAATCCTCGTGATCATCGCATTGCTGTTTTGATGTCCTCGCTTTGAAGGCTGCTCGGTTCTGGCAGGCAATTCATCAATGACATTAACTATATATGGTGCCCCATTCATTTGCACTATTACCACACTCACCACGCTGAAGATCTGAAACTTTTTACTGTAATTGGCGCTATTCTTGGATTCTCGTCTTTAAACACTTGATTGGATTAGCCCCGCGGTTTGACAACGACGGGTCAGAGCCACCAATAGCCGGGGTGAGATCAGCTACACCGATTTAACTAATCCGTCTGACGCCCAAAGGTGCGGTGGATCCCCTCGGTTGGTGCGCTACAGAGAAGCCCGGGTAGAACGGACGATCTCGGCCACGCCAGTGGGCAGGAGCTTGCTGCTGTGGGGCTGCTCCTCAACAATGATCATAACACTGCGGGCTCTCTTCGAACAGGGGGTAAGAAACCGTAGTAGCCTCGTTTTGCTGCGGGAGTCTGTACTGGGACGTTTATCCATCGCTGTCCAGGTCTCTTTTTTTTTTGCGCGCAGCTTGTCTCTGCAGGGCCTGTACCTACGCAGGGACAAAGATGAATAACGACCGTCCAGGGTTGTGAGGTGGGTGCTGGGAGAATTTAAACTACTCAGCGCTAAGTTAACATAATTTTATCTCATGTCCTTACTCGGTCACATGCCTTCGCAGCTCCGTGCAGCGTACGCTGGTGTAGTGTACGTCGGTGTGGGTGAAGGAACTGATGGATGGACTGTAGATGGTCCCTTTTTTCATACTATTCTGTGGATTTCTGCAGAGCCTTTGAATGTCATCCTCTACAAATTACCCAGCAGCTTACAGGGGATAATAAATATTGCCTTCGATTCATTATTATTTTTTCTGTTCTGCTACATCAGTGACTATTCCTGGAAAAGACTAGTCCAACTTTGAAATAATTTTATTGAAACCACTGTAATATAGCTGATATATAAGATATACTGACAGTATAACTAAGGTAAAATAGAAATTTCTAGAAAATTCTGTTCACCAGCATCATTAATCATTTGCTACGTTGAAAATGAATAGATAGATAGACAGACAGACAGACAGACAGACAGACAGACAGACAGACAGATAGATAGATAGATAGATAAAATTAAAGGAAATATCTTCAAGGAAATATCTTCAGTTCTAAACTATTCAAAATATCCTAATAACCTTAAAGACTTGACAAAGGGGGAAAAGACCAACAAGGTCAGTTTTAGGAAGAGATTGGGATCAGTTTCCAAAGTGTTTTGTTTTACTTACAGGAAAACAAAAACCGTGGACACTATTTTGTCTGACCTGTGTGCTCAGTGATCCACACAGCCTGGAACTTCCACTGTCTTTATGGCTGTGTGAGTAAATTATATGATATACAGTCAGCTAAAACTCGCGATTATTCACTTATCATTACAAGCTAAATGCCGGAACTCACATTTCTGCATTGCTGAGCTTTGTTGACTAGAAGTACGATCATTATTTTTGTGAGGGCTCTGATTATTTTCCCTTAACAATAGAATATAGATCCATTTTCGGATCTGCCAACCCTCTACAACAAATTTACTGAGGGCATAACGAGTATAAAGTATGTACAATATATATATTTTTCAAACGGAAGTTGGACAAAACTATTTTTAAATAGCTGGATACATAAGCGGAAGCAAGGATGGATGGACGAGGAGGTGGGTGTGTCTCTGTGCACAAGTGACGTCGTGTTGGTGGGACGCATGCCCCGTGCGCACTGCGCGTCCCGGCCTGTCAGTGGCAGTCAGATGGAAACGTAGGCAATAAATTTGGTGAGGTCATGTATTTTTAAGCCGCGCAGCCGAATAAATGATCCTTCAGCGGCGGCATAAACAAATAGCCCGCAGCCCCGGAACATTTCACCGCTGAACGAGCAGCCGGGGGATCGATAGTTTGATGATTTGATGACAGAGGTAAGAGGAGAATTCGCACCTCCGCTCCTCAGACGTGCTTATTGTTTGGTCGTGGGGGGAGGGTCATAAGTGGCTACGTTCACGCCGCTTCACCGAGCGGCTGTTGTGTTACATTGTAGCCTCACTAATTAACAGAATCCCTCTTGTTTGTTTTAAATGTCGTCAAAGCGTAATAGTCCGTGTGCCGTTCGCTCACAGATTAGGGGAGAAGCCGGCCGGTGTCATCACCGACTGTGTCAAAATGCAGGGCCTGACTGTCATATCGCGATGTTGCTGTTATTATCACTGCCAGCTATCCCTGCCATCGGCAGGACAAGACGAGGGGTCGTGTGTCCAAGGTTAACACCCTGACATGGGTTGAAGATGAATAATAGCGGTCCTTCACTCGGTCTCTGTTGTTAATGTGTACCGCTGCGGTTCAGCGCGGTCAATTTCTTGTTGTAGTCTTTCTCCGTACATTCTCTGCTCGTGTGCGCTGGAAAGCGGGTTGTCCAAACTTTTGATTGAGCGTATTTTAAGGTTGCTATATGGCAGAAAGTATCCACGAGGCAAACTCTCATACACATGTACATGTGTGACATATCCCTTGTGTCTGTTGATGAGTGATGCATGTAAACTGGGACAACGGGAGATTTCTGTATTCTGCTTATGGTAAATTGCGAATGCTGGTTTTCTTGTGTTGATGTTCAGCAGGGGTGTATTTGTATCGCTAGGAGCTGACTGAATGAAGTATAGACTTTGGAAGCTATTTGTTAAATCAGTAGAGTGAGGCAGCTTTTTCTTTTTATAGAAAATAAGTGGTGAGTCATTAGAAGGCAGTGAACTCTGTGAATGACCCCGCTGTATTTGTGCTTTTGCAGAAAGCCTAGAGCTGCTCGATGATTCGCAGTCCTCTGCATGCCTTTAAATCCGTCCAAACTCCCAGCCTCTTGAGTGCTGCATGAGACTACTAATGTGGCTGCTGCAATCCTTGTAAATACTGCAGCTGACACATAACTGCAATCTAGCAGTGGGGCAATTGATTTTAGAGGAATTTGCTGCTGCCACGTGCAGTTCTAGGCATCAATACCGGTTATTTCACATTAGAGACATTGATATTAACACAGTGTGTGACCAAGTATGAATATAGGGCATAAGAAAATATCAAGTGCAATTTCCTCACTGTAATCATCTGGCCCCAATTATCATCACAGATAGCCATTACTGAAAAAAAAACAATGGCCTAGATCATTTGTTGTATACGCCGCTGATAACTATTCATACCACGGCCATCGCTACATACCAACAGCGGTGCCGTTTAAGCCGTCATAACTTGGATGAGCACAATTGTCTTCCGGTCTGGAATATAAAAAGAAGCAGCATGTCTATTTTCATATTGTCAGGGAGGTGGATGATATGGACGTCTTTGTGACGTTGGAGGAACAGAAGGAGAGCTGACTCACTTCATTCTGGCAATTATATCCCTCATATGGACTGTGTGTCGGAAGAGTGAAAGAATGAGAATGGGGAGGGGGATTATGTCGCTTATGTAAGAACTGAAGAAAGTGAAAGGAAGCTGCTTAGTTTTTCTCCTTTTTTAGGTTTTAGGCGTTTCAGCTTGATGAACATCGTGCGCACCAGTCGACGTCCGTGTGTTGTGTATTATCTGGGCTCGCAGTCTCATGGTGGAACCTGACCCAGTTAACATGTGCCTGTGGAGGACCTGCTTGTAGAACTGAGCTGGAATCCTGGGCTAGGGTCCAAACTCAGAGGAATTATCACCGGGCTTGATTTTCCATGTGATAGAGTCACTCTGCGAGTTGTGTTTCATATGATGAAGTAGACCTCCCCGCGGCCTGCTGTTCTCCCGCCACGGCTGGTGATATCAAATCTGCCGTCTTGGTGTGTTTCTGAGTTTGCTGAGATGGGGAATTGCAACGCATGCTTTTAGTGTGAAATTCAGCGCTCTCTTTTCTCCTTTACTCCTAATCTGCTTTCTCTGGAGCAGGGAAGGGCGAGTGGGATATCTATTGTGTAGTTCTGGCTCTGCAAAATCTTTAAACGCATCTCTGTCTCCACAGAGGACACTTTTGGATGCACAGAAAGCAGTAATCAACGATTTCACCATGAATAAAAACAAGAGAGAAAAGGAATTCTACAGCGTCGATGTCGGGGACTCCACATTCACCGTGCTGAAGCGATACCAGAATTTAAGACCCATTGGATCAGGAGCACAGGGTATCGTCTGGTGAGTGGTTCAGCCTCATTCGTATTCAGTCAACAGCTACTTGTAGAAATAGCGGTCACTCTTTCCATTAGTCCACGACAATCTAATTTAATGATACCTTCTGTTGCTGATGAAACTAAAATTCCATCCCAGTTGTAAATTATGCAGTTTGATGTTACAAGTTCAGACTTCGAAGGTGTTGAACTTGAGTATTTTTTAAAATCATTTCGTACACCCATTTATGCCGATTTATGTGCTCTTCAGCTCTGCTTATGACCAAATCCTTGAAAGAAATGTTGCCATCAAGAAGCTGAGCCGGCCGTTTCAAAATCAGACCCATGCCAAGAGGGCGTACAGAGAGCTAGTCCTAATGAAATGTGTCAATCACAAAAACGTAAGTGTGCAAAACACTCAGACACTTTTCACTAGAAGGAGAGATTGTAATGGTTTCAGTGTGACTGAGTGTGTCGAGCGACCTAAATTGTGATTTATTTTGAAATGCCACAAAAATACGATTGTGATTAATGCAACTTTATACCCGCAGATCATTGGTCTGTTAAACGTATTTACACCACAAAAATCATTAGAAGAATTCCAAGATGTGTAAGTATCAAGTTATACAGGCAGTATGCAATGTAAATATAATGATTCCTGTCATGTGTTTGCTTGAAATGCCTCTTTAGCTTAAACTGTAAATGGTTTCCGTTCTGTCAGATACTTGGTGATGGAGCTGATGGATGCCAATCTGTGCCAGGTCATACAGATGGAGCTGGACCATGAGAGGCTCTCCTATCTGCTCTATCAGATGTTGTGCGGTATTAAACACCTACATGCTGCGGGCATCATTCACAGGGTGAGCATCAGCTGGCCATGAATACGCGCACTAATGCCAGGGAGTGTTCTGACCTGTTAAACCTGCTGTGATACTTGACGCTGAGGTGTTAGGGCAAACGGTCATCCGGCACGCCTTTAGGTGGTGAATGCAGTCTTTTAATATAGTTTTAATGACTAAACTTTATAAATATATTGTTATTATATAGCATATCTTGTTATAGCTACTAAACGACAGAGCAAACATTCCTAATAAAACCTCTTTGAACAAAATGCTGATTCTTCTATCAGCTCGTGTGAGCTGATACAGACTTCTCACCTCCTCTGACGATGGAAGGTGAATCATTTTCTCATATGGATCAGTGAGAAGCAGGTGTGAAATGAATGGATGCGCTGTGATTTCCGAGAGCAGCGTGTCAGTACTGCAAGAAACATGCAGCCAGGTGTGCTTGAAATTGTGACACCGATAACTGATAATGGCTGCTTACTGAAACGAGTAGCGATCAAACGTTGTTCAAGAAAGAAGCGTTATTTTTCTCTTTAGCATGAAAGATCGGCCTGTTGCCATTAGATTTAAGGTGAGGAAAACATCTCAGTAAACACATCTGCCTTGCGTTTGTTTGTTTGCTCCTCTGTAGGACCTCAAGCCCAGTAATATTGTTGTCAAGTCAGATTGCACACTGAAGATTTTAGACTTCGGCTTGGCTCGGACAGCTGCGACGGGCCTCCTGATGACACCGTATGTAGTTACACGCTACTACAGAGCACCAGAGGTTATCCTGGGCATGGGCTACCAAGCCAATGGTGGGTGATTTCCTTTGTGCCGTATCTTATTAGTCTACACCGTCTGCCATTTTAGATTTTCAGTGTAAAAAAAAAAAGAACTGCAGTTGCACCATAGTATGAGGCTTTAATTGATATTCGGAGATAAATCTTGCTTTTAATGCTCTTTAAGCTGCATGCTTCTGTACATGAAGGGAAATTGCTTGCTAACTCACCTCTTATAAATAACTAACCTGTTGCTGTGCATTCTCCTTACCTCTTATTGGCTTTGTTCAGTGGACATATGGTCTGTGGGCTGCATACTAGCGGAAATGGTTCGGCATAAAATCCTTTTCCCAGGAAGGGACTGTATCCTTGCGTCTTTTAAATTCTTCCTCACTGTTATTTTTAACAGTCTTTTATAAAGTTTCTGTCAGATTTTTTTCCCCGGTCAATTTTCCTATCTGTTTCATCATCACGTCATTAACTGTCTGTTCAACAGTGTTTTCTCCCACTCGAGCTCACCCACATCCGGCTGTCGCGGCTTCACTTCTGTTCTGTTTTACATTCTTCTCACTTTGTTTTATTTTTGTTCATTTGTGTCCCTTTTTTTTCCCTCCTTCTCTTCACCATTTTGTTTGCATGTCCACCTCCCTGCCATCTAAATGTCCACCTCCAGTGGATGTATGGTCAGTGGGATGCATTGTGGCTGAGATGATCAGGGGAAGTGTGTTGTTCCCTGGCACTGATCGTATCCTTCCCCATCACTGATTTATCACTGTGTCATCACTTCATCTAGTGTGAAGGGATCCACCATCATCCTGAGTTTTTTTTCACTCCGCCATTTCACCAACATTACCTCTGTTATTCCTTTGCTGCTTCCACGTATCGAGATAAAAATGCAGGCAAATCTAGATAATAAATGCTGGTAGCTGCTGAGAGAGTTCACACTGTCGTTATGTATTGACTGCATAGGAAAGGAATAGCCATGTCACCATAGATCTAGTAGCCTAGTGTTCGTGTCTGCACCTCAAAGAAAGCTAAATGTCATGTTGCCCTTATGGTCTGTTAGAGCGTATGTATGTGGCCTTTTCCCTTAACATTTACACTTCAGACATCGACCAGTGGAACAAGGTAATTGAGCAGCTAGGCACTCCATCTCAGGACTTTCTAATGAAGCTGAACCATTCAGTGAGAACGTACGTAGAAAACAGGCCCCGTTATGCTGGATACAGCTTTGAGAAACTCTTCCCAGATGTTCTCTTCCCTGCCGACTCTGATCACAACAAACTGAAAGGTGGTGTTCCTTGTCATGACCTAAACAAGCAATAAATGATTCATCAAATGGCATCCTTGTGATCAATAGTATGCATTCTTAATTGCTATCATTTTTTTTTTTTTGTTATTCCCCCATAGCAAGCCAAGCTAGAGATCTCTTATCCAAGATGTTAGTAATTGACGCCTCCAAGCGTATTTCGGTCGACGAGGCCCTGCAGCACCCCTATATTAACGTTTGGTATGATCCAGCTGAAGTGGAAGCGGTAAGTGGATCGCTGATACTGCGTGATTCTTGAATGTGTCACATGAGATTTTAATCA
>VOQK01004100.1:0-10269 GCA_015052645.1 Benitochromis conjunctus | reverse complement strand
AACATTTGCAGTGATACCAAACTCTTAATGTGATACCAAAGGAATTAAAATAATAATAAATGGATTAAAATAAAATCAATTAAAAATCAAGCAAAATCACAATAAAATACAAAAAACACACAAATATGAATTTATGTAAATAAATAAATCAAAACAATAAATTTGAATAAAATTATATTCACAGTAAAATTCAATTTAAAAAGAAAATAAATAGTAATAAAACATGAAGTGTTAAATGATTAAAAATAAAGAATATAAATGAGAGTTCAATTTCATAAACCGTGAATTAAGAAGTAGCTGCATAATTAAACAAAAATAGTTTTGTATTTGTGTCATTTTTTTATCAGCGGTAACAATGATTCAGGTTTTTCATTTTGTTTGTAAATAATAAAACATAATTACCACTTTTACAGCCTCCAGACAAACACATTAAATATATATTTTTCCTCTTTATCACAGAGAAATGTGACATAAAACAGCAGCTGAGACAAACTGAAAGAATAAATGGAAAGTTCGTTCTGAGCATGCTCAGTAGATTCAGCTGCAGTGTAGAACTTTTCTCACCCTGCCTGGTGCATAAAGGAACTGGATGAACTGGTTCACCGAGGAAAAACCAGTAAAACACACATCTTGAGTTTAAAAGGAAAAAAGTATTTTTCTGTTAATCAGCGTCTGGTCCAGAATTTATTTATTTTTAATCCATAAAGGAGAAGTCACATTTAGCTTTTTAAATACTTTTTTTCCCTCTTCCTTTAGTTTCTTTCTTTCACGTTGTGTGTCGGCCTCTGATGGGAATCAGTGCCGCAACAAAAGAGGTGAAAAAACGGAGCGCAACACTGCTGGATGAATGTGACTTAAGTTCTTCATCCTCTCATATTTTCTGTTTTTGTTTTCTTTATAAAGGCAACATTTCTCATTGATATCAGAGATTTACACGCCTGGGGAAAAATCAGATGCTCTCTAATGCTAAAAAGAAAAAAAGGAAATTATAAATTGAGCTGCATTCTTCTAAAAACCTGTCAAATGTAACATTTTAGAGCAGGACAGAGTCCTAAAGTCCCTGCTGGAAGCTTTTTACGGATGTCCAGGCCAATGCGGCACAATTATGAATTGAGACTGCCCCCTGCTGACTAGGGACTGGCCTGCAGCTAGGACCACTGATCACCGGCCCCCAAACAACACCCTCAGAGGCTCCCAGATTCATTTCCTTCATTACATGATTTACTGAAGATCAGTGATCGATCTGAGGCAGAGTATATTTTAAATATGACAAATCGTCCACCGTGTGGACCGTCTCCTCTACAGAGCTCAGTTCTTATGTAACAGGAAGTTCACGTTGTGTTGATTTGTTGTGTGTTTTGCTTACAGTGAAGTTGCTAATTCAAAGGAAACTCTTTAACCCTCTAACTTCATTTGATACTTGATTAAATCTGGGTAACAGATCTGTTTGGTAACAATCATTTTACCAAACCATCAGTGTAATGAACAAATCCCAGATAGCAGACACACTTGTACCTGATCGGAGCTAGTTTTAGAGCCCTGACAAATGTAATGTGGCCCTGAAGTCGTGGCTCGTTTGACCTCTGGCCTCTGTGAGGTGGACTTACAGGGCTGAGCTGCATCAGGAGGTGGACCTGCCCCAGTGAAAAGCTTTGCAGCAAGAAAAACTTCAATGCAAAATAAATATACGAATCATCATGAGCAGGGGACGTCTTGTAGTTACTGAAAAAATTATTATTATTTTTTTGTTAATTATGGGGCAAAACAAAACCGTCCAGTGAAGCCCTGCTGGGTGTTTAAAACATTCAGACAGTAACAGTTGATCTGGTCTCCAGTGAGGATGGAGCGGAGCTGTAACGCAGACAAGCTTCCAAAAGGAGGCGCCGCTACATTAGAAACCAGAGTCGGTCAGTATTTCCTGTTTATTACTGAGTGTGACATTCACAGGTGAACAGTTTCATATGTAAATAGCCAGATATTCTTTTAAAACTGTGGAATTTTAAGTCCCAAGTGGTCAGTGGATGCTTTCAAATCAAGGGAATGAAATCATTTCATACAAATACAATTGTATGATACATGCTGGCTCCTAAAGCAAAGAAACAGAAGTCTGGTGTGAGTAAAATGTGTGGTGTCGATGAGGAAGAGAGCTGTAACTCATTATATCCACGTACAAGATTAATCACAATATTTAAAATCTGAGAAACGACAGTTTGAAGGCTCGTGTGCAGCCTGTGCCCAAAAAAGGGTTTTAAATTTCATATTTTATGTTTTGTTTTACTGTTAGTGAAAGTATTTCCTCAGACTCGTGCTTAAGTCAATGTGCAAATGTTTTCACATCAAACATACTTAAAGAACCCAAAGTACAAGTACTCATCAGACAGAATCTTATATTATTGGATCAATATTACTGTATATCGCTATAATTCAAAGGTTGGAAGTTATTTCAATCATTTTTATACTGCTCAGCAGTTTCGTCTGTAATCAAACTGATTTGTTTATTAGTGTATTTATTGTGTAAAATATAAAATCTGTTTGTCTGCGAACTCCTTCCACACGAGCGATCATGCTGCCAAATGGCCTGTTTGTAGCCTTTATGCACCTGCAACACCTGATAAAAGCACAGTATCATTTTAATTTCAGGGCAGTAACTTCTAATTATTAATGACATGTTATGATGCAATCCTGTTGCCTGGCAACCGCCTGACCAGAGGCTAAAATCACAGAGCACACAGTAGCATGGCATGGGCGCGTACCAATATGTTAAACTCTGCACGATTAAAAGTTAGAAGCTGTAAATCTGCTGGTACAGAGTACAGTATGTACTGCTCCTGTGGTGCACGCAGCCCTACTCTGTCCACATTCTGACACTGGACCCGGACTTCATGCTCAGGAGGGAAAAAAGATGTGTCAGCCGAGTGACCTTTAAAGTTACAAGGAAAACAACGTTTATACGAACACAGAGGTATACAGGATGTGCTTTACTACACACGTTTAATCCCTAATCGTTTTAACCATTTCCTCCCGTCCCCTCTATAATTACAATATAGAAAAATCTAAACATGTTGAGATCTAATGACTTTTGAAGTCCTCTGGCTGTGAAGAAAGAAACCTGCAACAGTAAGAAACACGTCTGACAACCTTAAACTAACCTCATAGCACAACGTGCTGCTCACTCCATTATGAGCCCTTAATGATGAGTTTAGGCACTACTGTCACGCACAAGTGATGGCACTTAAATCTGCGAGGCTTTAGGGCTCAGGGTGGACACTGGGATTGGTCCTCGCTTTAAAAAGGCATCATCCAGCTGTTTGATGTGATCCAGTGATTGGTGGGCAGGACCGGGTGCCTCTGGAGTGGCAGGTGCTGGTGTCGAATAAGATCAAGAGACGACATCACCGAATCACTGCAGAGGTTAACCACGTGGAATTCAAAGGCGCTGCAGAGCAGCGACTCAGATTATGGGACTACAGCTGCCTGTGCTGGCACCATAGACTGTATATAATAGATGGACACTGTCACCAGCTGGTTGTTGGCCACTGCTGTGCCACATGAAATAAAACCAGAAGTTGGCTTGTATCAACAAGAAGGTGCTAATTTGCTTCACAAAGCTGTACAGGTGCTGCACACAGACACAGATAGTTGCTAATTAGTGCAAAATAACAGTTTAATATTATAACTTGTGGAGTTTTATTAATCAGACAGCTGCATTAAAAATGCTCCAAGAGCACAAACATGGGCAGACTCCACTACAGTGGCTGCTTTGACATGCTCGTGTACTGAGTGAAGGGCGACTGCAGCCGCACGCGGCCGTGTCCGCTCACCTGCCAGTCACAGCAACACGCCAGTATCCACCGAGTGTGAGGGGGAGACGATGTGTAGAGGTCAGTGCTGTAAACACTTTCACTTCAGCTGTATGTGAGCGCTTTAATGAGGGAGTCTGTGGGGAGGCAGCCTTAAGTGGACATCTGCAGGTTTTGGTAACCAGACGACGGGAGGATGACGGTTGCTACCAAACTACCTGTTCTTTGTGTTGTATTCAATTACATGAATGAATTCATTTTGTGCAACTGCTGTGCACTTTGGGACTCGATGGGACTTTGACTAGATTACAGGCGGGTTTAATTTTAGTTTTAATCAATGATCATGAATAAAACTACAAATAAAATATAAGTTGTAAGGAGTCTGATTTTTTTGTGTTTATTTCTGGACTTTTTAAATCCTATGTGATGTCTTATTATCTTACCTTATTATTTATTTGTCAGTTGTGTTTAACGTGCGCACACAGATTGGCTTTGAACAAACTCTCTCCAGTGACGTAAGCTCTTTGTGTCGTCCTTCAAACAGATCCTTTGGCAGCTGCTGTCCTCTGATAAAATATGGGGGTAAAAAAGAAGTCACACCAGACAAGATGAGTTCAATGTCAACATGTGGACCTCGGAGAAAAGAGAACCAGCTTTCAGAGCCCTTCAGGAACTCTCGTGTTTCTGATGACAGCCTGCAAGCAGGAAATGAGGAGGAGGAAGAGGACGAGGAGGAGGAGGAGGCGGAGGTGGTTGAAGTCTCGTCAGATCGCTGCAGGCTGCAGTCGGAGGGTTGGATGGTGGAGCGGTGAGACGTTGTGGACAGCAGCTGATGGGTGAGTTTGACACAGATTTAACCTGAAGGTGACTTTGAAGAAGATAAGAGGGACTCATGTCAGACTGGGAGGACATTTCATCTTTCCTGGAGTGTTTAATTGAAGCAAAGCTGCTTTATTCATGCTCGACTGTCTTTTAAAATGTGACACGGTGTCGCTATACCAGCAGCAAGTAAAGTGAACACAAAATAAGACCTCGAGGTGCTTTTAAACTAAAATGTGCTGATCGTCTCGCTGCAGCCTCTTTAAACTTTTGTTGTGCGTTAATAACACGGGGATATAAATATTGAACTATTAGTGTGCATAGACCTATAGAAGAATAGAGTAGACCAGAGATTATGCAGGGAAAAGGCAAAAATTATATTTAATAAAAAACAGACTAACAACATGAAAAGGAGGGAGCATGTTCCTCACTTCACTGTTCCCAAAGATGAACTGAATTTATGAATTTATCTCTGTGTTTGCAGAAACATGTCTGAGCTTTAGTCTGCTGCAGTCAATCAAATGAAACTGAAAATAACACAAAATTAAACTCCTTCATTCATTTATGTAACCAGCAAAGCTGCAGGTGAAGTGAAGAGCGCGCGCTAATGATGGGCAGCAACAACAATAAAAATATGATTTTAAAAAAGGCCTCTGACTGATGATAGATGTGCACAAACAGTGAGGACAAAGTGAAAGCCTCGACTGTCAGAGCAACGCACGACTTCTGAGGATTCCCCAAAACATGAACGGAGCATTCAGAGAACAAACTGGTTCATTCAGCCGTGAGTTAAATCCTCAAATAAAACCGTTTTCTGTCAGCGTGCAAAAGGTTTTTTATTCCCACTAACACCCAGAAGTCTCCTCAAATGGAGCCAGAAAAGTTTGAAGGCTCGATGTTATAAGAAAATTCTGCTAGGACAGCAGATGAGCAGAAACAAACAGGAAGTGCAGACAGGAGACAAACAGATGCATCCTCAGCTGAGCTGCGTTCAGAGTTAGCAAGAAAATGTGGATTATGATTGAAGAGTGGATTTAATCTGTGCACACAAACACACATCAGCTGTAAAATCTCAGCCTCATTTATTTATACATTCAGTCATTTAAATTGATTTAATCATTTAGTTTAAAAAGCTGGAGACTGAGACAGAAGATCAGAAACTAATGACAAAGTTGTCAGTTTTTTTTCTGAGATAAACTTTAATAAAACGTTTATTATTATGGATTTATTTTCTGTAGTTTTATTTTATGACATAAAGAAGCTTTAAAATATTTGTTTTGTTACACAAACGTCGGACAAGAGAGCTGAATGAAATTAAAAATTTGATATACTAAACAAAGTTTTTAGATTCATGTTAATAACATGTGTTATTGCCATGGGTGACGTAATAAAGGTAATAATTATTCTGATTAAATCATCTTCAGTCGTTTATTGTTTATTATTTAAATAACAGTTAAAATCAGATTTATGTTTAATCAGAAAAAACTAACAGTCATATATTTAACGTCATTTAACGGAGACGTTTATTTTACAAACAGCGTTTAGAACTTTTTAAAAATAATATTAATAATAATAAAAAGATGTGCGTGCTAAGAAATCTCCACAAATTAAATCTGAACCATATAAACCTGCGTGTGCTTCACACCCGAGCGGCTCGGTAACGCCTCTCCCCCCGTGTTGCAGAGCAGAGCTACGGGGAGGTGAACCAGCTCGGCGGGGTGTTCGTGAACGGCCGCCCGCTGCCGAATCCGGTGCGCCTGCGGATCGTGGAGCTGGCACAGCTCGGCATGCGACCCTGCGACATCAGCCGCCAGCTGCGGGTCTCCCACGGCTGCGTGTCCAAGATCCTGGCCCGCTACAACGAGACCGGCTCCATCCTGCCGGGGGCCATCGGCGGCAGCAAGCCTCGGGTCACCACCCCCGCCGTGGTGAAGAGCATCCGGGACTACAAGCAGGGGGACCCGGGCATCTTCGCCTGGGAGATCCGGGACCAGCTCCTGTCGGACGGCGTGTGCGACAAGTACAACGTGCCCTCCGTCAGCTCCATCAGCCGCATCCTCAGGAATAAAATCGGGACTCTTTCTCAGCCGCGACCGTGCGACGGCATCAAGGCGGGCCCGGCCCCGCTGCAGTACGGCCCTGTTTACCCGTACCCGGCCCCCACCGGGACCAGAACCGGCAGCGGCACCGCGGGACACATCGGCCTGCCCCGGAGCTGGCACAACTTCCTGGGCATCAGAGCCTTCATGGAGCCGGGAGGTTGGTGGAGACTCTTTATATTTTACACATAACACTCATTTTAACTATTTTATTATATATATTTTTTAAAATTCGGATTAATGCAATAAAAAGTTTAAATGTTGTTTAAAAAAAACTACTGTTTTATTTTAAAAAATCACACTAATTATTCTACTTATACCTTTTACACAATAAAACTAGTTTAATACAATAAAATTACAATTTTACATGATACAATGATAAATAAATGTAAATGACATTTACCTTTAGAAATAATCTTATACTAATTTAATTTATAATAATAATAGTCATAATAATATTATGATTATGATTATTATTATAATTATAGTCCTGTTAATTTAAGCCTTTAAAGTCTGAATCTAAACCTTAAAGTGTATTCTAAAATTAATTTCTATAAAATATGTTTAAATAAAAAAAGCGTGGGGGGAAAACTGAATAAACAAATAAATCAAATGTCTTTAATGGCTGAGTGTATCAGCAGACGGTCTTCACACACTTTTAAAAGAAAAAATTAAATACAAATAAAATCTATTTTTTTTGTCACTATATAATTCTTGTATATTTAAATTCTCAACATTAAATTGTGAAATATTAATTTCCAAAATCATCTCGACTCTGAGCGTACATTCCAACAGATGAGAGAGACAGATTATAAATTATTCATACGATACTGAAGATAAACCCACCACGACTGTGACCTCTGACCTTTTGATAAACTGAAAGTCTACAGACCATCATTCGCTGCAAACTCATCGTGCAGTCGTGTTGTTTCCGTTAAATATTAAACACTGTCGTCTGGAATCACATCAGCTGATTATAGATGATGTGATATTTTTGTGCTTTGTCAGCAGTTACTGATGAAGTTTCTCTGGCGACACGGCGTACAGTGGTTAACGCTGCCGCCTCACAGCAAGTCCAGGGTTTGAATCCAGTGGACGGCCTTTCTGTGGCAAACTGTGGTGTTTTTGTGCCGTGTGTGTTTGTTCTCTCTGGGTACTGAATAGTTTCTTATGTTACAAACGAAACAGAAACACTAATCACTAAAACTAAACTATAACACGTCTGCGAGCAGCTCATCGTCCTCCAGATCTGATGGAGATCATGAATCTTTTCAGCTCTGCTTTATTTTTCCTCACAGAAACGTCTCGATCCACAAAGCTCCTCTGTAACAGCAGCCGCCCTGATTTATCTCAAAGCTAATCGAGATTCTGAAAACGTTTTTTATACTCGTGTAGTGAAGGTCCCAGTAAAAACGTTGCTTTCTGACAGCACTCACGGACGTGTGTGCAGCGTATCACACTTCATCCATCACTGACACTGCTGTTTGCACACTCCAGCAACCTCGTTAAATATGAGCCAGTGTGCAGCGTTTAACATTAATGTGATAGAAAAGTAGGACTCGCGCAGGAAGTTAAACTTGTGGAAAGCGTGAAAATGAAAACACTTCCTGTTTGTTCACAGTTGGAGACGTAAATATCAGCCGACACGTGACTATTATGATTATTTGAGTGCAACATATCGTGGATGAGTTTCAGGTTATCATCACTTTTATCTGTCAGGCTAACTCCTCGGTATTATTGTCTAAAGATGTGCAGCACGTTCTGATTCGATCAGTTTAATATTTATTTATTCAGTCAGTCTGTCATCACATTACACAGACAAAAAAACATTCACATAAGCTCCATGTCTATTTTACAAATAATGAGTGAACCTACTGAAGTGGTGCTTCTGTTTATGGCCGGTATTCTTATCATTGTGTTCTTATCATTGTGTTCTCACATGCAACCTTTAAAATGACAGTTTTGATGTTTTGGTTTCGTCTGTGCTCCTTCTGTCTTAACCTTTGGATACGAGGCTTCATGCTTTCACATTATTTCTCTGAGTGATTTTAAATGTATCGCTGCCATTTTAAAAAAACATATACGGTGTTTTCATTCAGCCAGAGCGAGTGCGTCTAAACGACGTGACGCTCCTCAACAATCACGCTGTCGTGCCAAATAAATCCATCCTGTCTATTTCTGTGCAGCGCACATTTATCTCTAAAGCAACAAACTATTATATATGTAAAGGTTTGCATTACCACGCCTGACACTGGACAAACAGAAGTGAGCATGCAATAAAAACTAAAGCATTCCTTATTTTATTTGCTCCCTTCATCGTGTGATTAGAGACACACAAACTAACAATAAACCAGCCACTCAACATCAGCGATGGCTGCATGGAAACCAGACGCAGGAGATATTTTCAGTGGAAATCAAACACATCGATACACCGCAGAGTGAGAGTCGAGGGAGCTGACTGAGGACAGGGCGCTCTGGGCACGTCTGCTTTGACTGCACTAACTGTCAGAAAATGGATAAACAGATCTAACAGTTTAAAATCCTCCACGACCGGAGAGAGTGGAGTCTGGAGTGCACGGAGGTTTCTGAGGTGCTTGGCAGGTAGAGCGCTCGTGTGCGTGTGCGTGTGCGTGTGTGTGAGACCCAGACTGTTTCCATGTAGCTGCTCGGGGCTCTGCAGGGTCAGGCCATCTGCTCCAGCTCTCCGTGTTCTTCGGGAGGATGATGGCACTTCTTTATGTCTCTGCCTGCATGTTTGGGCCTCGTTGTTCTGCTGCAGAGGTTGAAGTTATTTCACATGAACAGAAAAGTTCAGTTTCTTGTTTTTGGGTCAAAGATGACACCGAAACATTGTTTTAGCTGCTAAAGTTCTGCAGAACCTTCTGCGGCCACAGAGGAAGGAACCGCCTCACATCCACCAGAGACGCTGTTAATCACAAGCGTTTGTCTCTACAACACCTTTTTTTTCTTTTCTTTTTTTTTTCTTTTTTTTAATTTAAATTTCTTTTGCGTTGGTTTGAGTTTCAGTAATATTTCTCCTGTGCTTTCCTGGTTTTGCTCCAAAATCAAATAATATGGAACGGCTGCTGTCCTTCAACAAACCCTAATGTGTGTTATTATTGCTAATGTTAACCTAAAGCAGGCCAGTGTGGCTCCCTTCCTGTCTTCTTATTCCACCATAAACCTTTTAATATTATTTTTTATTAGCTTTTTAAATTTACTCTGAGTGGACTAATCGAATCATATTTTTTGATGTGACCACTTTGCTTTTTGAAAGTGCTTTCTCAAATATCCTCTGCCGGGGCCAATGACCTATCACATATTTTCAAAAACACTACATCAATATTTAATGTGTTGTTCCTGTAACAAGTTTATGAATTTTTATTTAATCGTTTTTGCTCAAACTTGCTAACAAGCAAAAAGTCGGATGACTGGGAGAACATCGGCTCTCGACCTGTCCCACTAATCTCTGCTGAGCCAGTTTACAATGAAAACAATTAAGACAGTATGATTTTTTTTTTTAATTTTTTTTATGAGCTATATCATTTTAC
>VOQK01004090.1:0-10867 GCA_015052645.1 Benitochromis conjunctus | reverse complement strand
CCACGCTCTGTATTCACGTCTTTGTGTGGAATCCGTGTACCTGCTCTCATTGGCTGTTTTAGCTGTTTGCTGGTTGTTGAAACTGTTTTGTGAGCTTTGACCTGAGATTCTGGCGTTTCTGATAAAATACATTTATATTTAAAAATCGATTCAGGATTTAATGAATTGATATCGTTTTATTCAACATTTGCACAAATTCTATGAAATGTATATTATATTTAATTAAACGGAAACAAAACACATCATTTAAAATATTTAAATATGTTAACATGTGACTTACAAACACAAAATATAAAATGAAACATTTCTTCACTGAGAGGAGCGCACACGCTCCATCAACACCAAGATCACACTGTAGTTCATTGTTTGGGTCGTCCTCTCAACCAATCCATCCCAGCATAATGTGAGGAACTCTGGGGTACAAACATACGTCCACTACACAAGTCATTGCCTTTGAGCAACATCGAGCTTAATGTGCTGAATGAAAATTCAGACAACACAATTTAGCACTAAAAGACACCAATAACAGACAAAGTCTGGATAATGAAATAATAATCAAACAAACGTGCTGGAGAGGAAGTCAAACTTAAGGACGAAGCTGAGAATGGCCGAGTGTCGTGCCGAGGCTCTGCACGCGTTCAGCAGACAGTCATGGACACTGTGGCGTCTCTAAGCGTTTTGTCAGGAGCTGTAACTGCTGAGCCGAGGCTCTGAATGTAACAGGTGTTTGCACTGTGTGCTGTGTAGTGTGGTTAATGTGTTCTTATCTGTAGACTAATGATTAAAACAGAACAAATGAAACCGATAAAAGCTGACGTGTCGAACCACGATGAGTTTCTCTGCAGGTTTGTGTCGTGTCGTTGTCACTGTTGAGCTTCCATACGGTGAGCCGCGCTGCCTCGTTGCAGTGAACGATCCCACCCCCATCCTCTCCATCTGCACCTCATCTGGTTTCCATTTCAGTCTTTGGACGATGCTTAGAAAAGCTCTACACTTTTCATCATATAGCAGCCTAAAATATGTCTGCAGTGACGTTGTTGTTATCCAGAGGTGCGACTTCCTCGGCTTCAGCAGAGCGTTCCAGACAGATTCAGCACTGCTCTCCAGGATTTCCTCGACGCTCTCGGCCTCTTCTAAAGAGCTGCAGTCGCTAAAATCCTGTTTCCTGTCAGCGCGAGCCTGCACAGTTTCATTTATGCAGAGGTTTATGTTTAGTAGTTGTTGTGTTGTGGTTGTTTACATGACAACCACATCACCTGATATCTCCATCCATCCACCTTCACAAACAGCTGTCCTGTAGCTGCGTTCGTCCTCCATAACAGCTGGACAGAGAGATTGTTTTAATAACTCGCGTGTTTAAACTGTATCAAGTTTGCATTCTTAGGGGCGTGGCCTCTGAGTGACGTTTTATTTGGATGTGACTGTAATTGGCAGTGGCTGCTGTACGGTTTAAAGACGTGGATGAAAACTGACAGTAAGGTCCTTTCCCACTATTTTACCCTCTCCACAGTTTATTCACCAGAATTCAGTTTATCACACTGATCCAGCAGCTGATGCTGCTCACTAACGCCACATACAACAGTGGACACGCCCACACTGTCGCCTACAGACTACAGTCATGTTTGCTGGGTTTAACTGTCACCCACTCACTTTATGGTTTAAATCCCCTCCTGTGAGCCATAGAGCGTGTGTGTGTGTGTGTGTGTGTCTGTGTGCGTGTGTGTGCGTGTGCGTGTGTCTGTGCGTGTGTGTCTGTGCGTGCGTGTGATGCAGAATAGAGGCTGTTGGGCCTTTTTTGGTCAGTTTACATTTGTAAATGTAAAGTCATTAGCAGGGAGAGTTTGTGAAGGCAGGGACCAATCAGATGATGAGATTGGAATCAGACCCCTCCCCACATGTGCTTCACTAAAGTGTGCGTGCGTTTGCAGAAGTCTTCAGCTGGAGTCTTCTTCTGCTTTGCATCTCGTCTCTGTGGGCTGTGATAGGTAACACAAATTCAGAAATTCCTCCACAAACAGTGACGTAGCCTCTGCAGGAAGATCCAACTCGGCATATTTTATGAGTAGAATACAACCAGTTGGCAACAGCCGTCACAGACTGCAGTGAGCTGCAGACCTCGCCAATCTGAGCTGTACAGCCTGGGTTTGGAGACCGCCTGCCTCCTGTCAGACGACCTGTGTGATCACTAACACTAGAATGGTGGCCCACAGTCGGAGTCCTGACAGTTACAGTGTCTGTCTCCTGAATCCAAACTGGGAGCTGGTTCCATAGAAGAGGGGCCTGAAAACTGAAGGCTCTGCCTCCCATTCTACTTTTAAATACTCTAGGAACAACAAGTAAGCCTGCAGTGTGAGAGCCAAGTGCTCTAATGGGGTGATATGGTACTACAAGGTCATTAAGATAAGATGGGGCCTGATTGTTTAAGACCTTGTATGTGAGGAGCAGGATTTTAAATTTAAAGCAGTTATATAATTTAACATGATATTATTGTATTTACAGTGATGCACGTGTTTGATAGTAAAACGGGATCTGGATGGGGAGCAGGGTGGGCCCGGGTCATGGCCTGGTCTGAACTCCTGTTTTAGCTCCTGAGTGTTCTCTGTGGACGAGCATTTGGAGTCCCGGAGTTGGAGTAACAGCTGAAGTTTACATTTTCTGTCCCACTTGACTTTGACTTTGTTTTTACTTGCTTCCATCCGCTGGCCATGATTCATGAATGCCTCACACTGCATCATAATCCATGTGACATGATGTGAGGCACATTCACTGTCTGACTAAAGAAACACAATCATACTTGTACGTGTAATCATCCCACTTGGAGTGAATGATTATGAAGTTTTCACCATAGATCGTCTGTCCCACTTTTATTGTTTTATTGTGGGGAAACATGAACCCAGTAGTAGCAGCAGCAGCTGGGGTCTCATAATGTTTTAGTTTTGGCACATGAACAGAAACAGTGAGCGAGTCTCTTACTTGAGGATGTGACCCTTCAGAGTCTTTTTAACATCTGCTGATGTCCAGAAATGAGCTCAAACTTAAAGTTGTGCATCATGCAAAGAGATTTCACTGTGGTCTGTTATCTCTGGAGAATGTGATACTCCCTGGCTCAGTTATTCTCAATGCATCTGGTCTGTGTTACATTCAAAAATCATCAGCTGATGTCACGGAGATGCTGACATCCTGTGTTCTTTATATTTCTGCTGTTTTAAAAAATTCATTTAAAAAAAGCTCCAGGTACTAACTCAGTGACAGTACGAAAGGCATCGATGTTAGTTTCTCCTGTCAGCTGATCTCTGAATGGATGAAACAAACAGCATGAGTTTACGCCGCAATGAAAGGAAGGAGCACACAACACATTTGAGATGCCAAATTAGGAAAGGAGCGCGTCATCCCGCGTTCGGTGGTCGCCTGAGAGCAGATGAGCCGAGCAGGTGTGATGGAGGGCTTCGTGTACATGTTGAGTCTGTTTAAGGGAAGCAGAGACGCCATTCCTCCGCACATATCTGATTTATTTTTTCCTGTTTATCTGCTCTCGAGCAGGACGCTGACCTCACAGCAGGAAGTGCCTTTGGTTTTGTGTATTTTCTGTGTACACATGCGAGACTGAAGAATCGGCAGGAACTTTTGAGTGTGAAGCAGAAACTGAAAAGTGGTCGTGCAGTGCTCCAGCTGATGGATTCATCCTCACATGAATGGAAATGAAAATCCCGTCATTGTTCCATAATCTGTCTTTAGATTCTTAGACTCTGCTTCAGCAGCTTTACATGAGTACCAGTTGGAAATGAGCCTTCTTTATCTTACACTGGGCCACAGAACAAGCTGTCCTCACCTTTCTTCTCATTGGCTGCCCCTGACAAACAGAGGGCTTGAGGTGGGTGTGGCTTCTGTGACATCAAACAGAGTAAAAGAAAGCAGTCTGCAAGCTGAGCTTTGGGCTCACAGGGATCACTGTACATACACTGAGCTCAGTATTGGAAACATTCATGTTTAATATGAACATCCACCACTGGCTAAAGAGATATAAGACAAGAAATAATGGAAAGCACACTTGGTCCGCTTTAACAGTGTCGCATGTCTGGTGAGTCCGTTAAACAGACGACTGTCCTCACCTCTACATCTCCTCAAATGCTTTCTTTCCCTTTGATAAACCAGAGTGTAATATTCTCTATAATCACATGTTTCTGTGATGCACCCCATCATCAGGATGTAGTCTATTCTCCTGAGCAGATCTTCAGTAAACGCTTCTGCATGAGTCAGTTTGTTCATCCTGGCTCCGCCCCTTCACCACGGCTAAGATCTGCATCAAATCAACGCAGCTTTCAGATCAGATGAGCAACATTCCCGTTTGAGAGGAGGCGGGGCTGGTGACAGCTCTCGTCAAACACTGGGGAGACTGGAAGTGATGTGGGACCATTGTTGTTGCACTTCGGTTTCTATTTTCATTATTTTTTCATTGTTCATATTTTTATTTCAGTTGGTTAAGTTTAGAGACCAGGACGGTTGGTTGGCCCAGGAGGAGACGGTGGTTTTGGTTAACACAAACCCTTTTCAGTATTGAGTTGCAACACTTCATGTAAAATATGAATCTTTCTTCACTGTATTTTCCTTAAGAACTTGAAACTTCACTCTGACCCTCTTACAGTATCTCTTACAGTATTATAGAAACTGTTCACACTATCTGAACTCAAGCTGTTAACTACATAATGGAAATGTGTTGTAGACACAGATCTGCATGCAGCTGCAGCTCGTCATTGAGCTCGGGGTTAATTAGATAAACCCAGAGTTTCTCCTGTGAGTGAGCATTTGGCATATAGAGGCAGCGTTACATGTGAGGCAGCGTTACATGTGAGGCTGCTGGTTGTTGATGCTGACTCTTCTTTGTTTGTTTATGGGATCCAGGATCATCAGAGTCTCCTGACCACCCATCATCCAGCAGAAGTGTCCTCGAGCCAAGTGCCAACTATCTGCCAGGTAGTTTCGTCACGTCTATCACTGGCATGAGTGTTCATAAACATGTGACAACTGTTTGGTTTCTCCTTGCACCTCCCAGCTGATTCACTGTATCACTAAACATACACTGAGCACTTGAAATAAGCTGTGAAACCTTCAGTGTTTAATTAACATTTCATGACAAATGCTCAAATCTTTGCTCTTCTTCTTTGGTGCTTTAATCTCACCTCAGAGGGATTAACCTCTTCCACTCTGGCTGCTGTGGGGATACTTGTTGCTTTTAGAAGCTCATCGTAGAGTTTTATTGGTGGCTGAAGCTGATGTTGGGTCGTCTCTGATCCTCTCTGTGGTTTTCATATGTTGTTGCTTAGTTCAAGTTGTGACAGGAAGTAATTACATAATTGGCTCTAGCTTCAGTTTTCTCCAGGATGTTACTGCAACCAATCCATAATGAGGGGTTTCCTGCACATAACGATCGTTTTTAGTTCTAAGACCTTCGAGCTTGCTGTGTGATATTCTCTCACATGTTGAACATTTGTCCGTAAATTTTCTCTTTGATATTTGCTTAGCATTGCTAGCATTTTTCCTTTTCATGGGAGTTTTGACCAAGAATGCAAACAAAAAAGTCAAAAGGGGCCTTCTCACATTAAAAAGTGCTGAAAATGCTGCTGCTCCAGAGTTCAGAAGAAAAACATCAAAAAGCACCTGAAAATACAGCATGTCAGAATTTTGGTTCAGTCAATTTCCAGCAACACGAAACAGAAAACAGAAGGCTCTCAATGCTCTATCTCTGTAGCTCCTCAAAAACATGTCAGAAAGTGTTTTACAAAGAAAAGGATCAGAACCAGGACCACATCTGTGGAGGGTCTTGGAGTCCTTCCTGCAACAGAAATGTAATTTCTGATGAACTTTGTGACATTGATTTATGATGCAAATGGAAATGCCTGCATTTGAGTAAAACACAAAAATCTAATGATACTTCAGCACTTTCATGTTTTTACTGCCTGGGACAAACACATGCATTCTAAATACTAAACATTCTCCCTGAAATCTACAGCTATGGCTCATAAATATCCACACCAGCCCCCTGATTCAGATCTTTCTGTTAGTGTTTACGTATGAACTTAAAACCCACAAACCAAAGATGAAAATCAGCAAAAAGAGAATTCAAAGCGATCGCCACAGTGACTCTACTTTAGAAACATGAACAGGTAGAAACAGAGGCTGCAGCCCGACTGCTCATCACTGCCTTTGTTACCTGTTGAAGTTCAGGCTCTGGCTGCTGGGCTCGGGTCTGCATACAGTCAGCTTTAACATCAGTCTGGGTTATTGGCTAGCTTAGTGTTAGCATGCTGTCTGTGCATTCACAAAGAACCAAAGCTGTGTTAGCGGCCTCTGTCCAATGCATTTTACTGTCACGCTCGTAATGTCCACATCTCCGCTTCTGAAAAGCTACCCATAGTGCTCGACCATTTTCCTCCTCCTGCACACAAACTGAAATCAGCTGATTGCACAGGAAAAAAAAAACTTGGAAACATGCATGTTTGATGTTTTTTCTTTCAGTCTGAACTGAAGAACATTTGTAATGCAGGTAACAACATAACTGTAACTAATGTAGTTATTTAAATTTGTACAGTAACTGGTTACATTACTGCATTAGTGAAAAATGTAATCCCATTACATTCACAGCTTACTTGTAATGCATTACACCAAACACTGTTTACCTACCTCTGTGAATGGACACTTGTCTGTTCACATCCACTCTTCACCTACCTACAGCCATTCAGCATTCATTACTCCATTAACACCACCTGCTAGATTGAAAACTCTGCCATTGTATTCTAAAAGCGATGAGCCACTAGTGAAGTAGCCTATTCCTTGCCTGAAAGGACGAATCCAGAGAATTCAGTGCGAAACATTACGATACCAAACACAGCAAACGTATCCATGCAGTTGAAGCGCCATGTGCAGCCTGAACTTGAACCTGATGGCTGTACTGTGTCTGTAGCAGAAGACCTTAATAAGAACTCAAGATGACATCAATTCATCCTGAAAATAATACAATAATTAAATTAAAAAATATGAGGAGTACTTGAAAATGGGTCTCTGCTGCAATGTGTGTAACCCCTGTGCGTTGGAGTTACACTTGCATACATCTAGGCTGACCTCCCAGACCATTGTTGTCATTGGTGCTAGTTTCAGTCATTATGCAAATGTGCTGTTTATAAGGTTGGAAACCTGCAGTCAGCTGAGACTGAAGGTTTCTCCCACTGAAAACGTTATGTCCAGATGAACACAATCAACCTTTTGGGATACATCTAGGTTATTATCCATGTTCAGCACACACATCCAACACTGTCTCATGACAGGGAAATGTGAGGAGACAACAACAAGACTTTACAGTTTTAAACCTGTGCTGAAGCACTGAAGTGGTGCTGGTGAGGTTGTGATTCTCAGCAGTCAAATATTGTAGCTTGTTTTCTGTTACTAACCTCATCAGTTCCTGGTTTGAACCACCTTCAGCACGGAGGGTGAATCAGCCCAGACTCCTGCTGTTGTCTCTGGCTGCACTGACCTGATGTTTGAGCCAGTTTCTTTCCACGGTGCATTAACAATACTCTGTAATTTCTGCTGTTTGTTTGCTGTGGTGACTATCATTATCAGATTTTAGCAAAGCCCCAGAGAATTTGAGCTTGATGTAGTTCTCAGCTTTGAACCCTCACTTCACTGCCTGCTTTTCAGGCTCCATTAATATTCATTCAGTTTTTAAGGCACTTTCAGTAAATTAAGCTAATGTGGGACACCTCGTTATTTTTAGCAAGCCGGAGCTGCCAGACATGAAGTTTGGAGGGCTGCTGACGGTTCTCGTGTGCTCTGGCTTTTTAAAATGATTATAACTCTGTCGGTCCAAGTCAATAACACCGGCCTGCTGGTTAGCTAACGTGTGCGAGCAGCTAGCGTCGTGTAGTTTATAAAGGGGTTTACAATGCTTCCATTGTATTTGTATTACTGTGACAGCAGTTCATATTTATATTTTCACATCTCCAAAATCTTAAATAATGACAAAAAACATGCATAAAATGAATCCCAGAAGTTTAGGCCCAAAATATTTGGTTTTAAATCTGACCACACCACATCACAGATGTCAGCTGGTCAGGGTAGGGTCAACTCTCTGCACCACCTGCAAGGCGATGACCCTACTAGGAATATCCGGGCCTCGCCAGCCTTCAGAACAGAAGAACCCACTCAGATTAGAAGTCAAACATCTTCACGAACTTAAGAAGTCGGGTTCAGAGCTTGAGATTAGCGTGACCTGGATGACCAAGAATCTGCACAGGCATTCAGACACGAAGGACTGAGAGGCTGCAGGAAGAGCCAGTGGAAGATAAATTGTGAGTCAAAGCCACTTTAGTAACTCCCAGAACAAAAACGGAGAGCTGAAACGAGCTGAAGAGGCGAATGAATAACGAATGCATGTCACGTTTTTCGTCCCAGGTCTTTTTGAGGTTGTGAAATTTTCCCTTATAATTAAGATCTGATTTAGCAAATTGGTGCATCTGAAATACTTTGTTATCAAAGATACTGAGTTTGTACTTTAGAAATATCACTTAGTTTTAATTCCTGAAGTTAACTGGTTGCTGTGACTGGTTGGATCCAGGTTGAAGGATCCATAGCAGCAGCTGACTGGTAAGAGTAATCTGCACAGATATCTGATCTGCATTTCCAGTGAAAAGCAATAGCAGGGCTGGATTAGCTGAGATGTAATCTCAGGAAGCGTTTTAAATTGAGGAGGCTCTCATTGGTCAGAATAACCAGCCCCTGGAGTTTGGAGCCTGACAGGTTTCCATGCTGAGTGAAGATGAGACCTGAACCAGGACTGAAACCAGATATCACAGCTCTGTGTGACCTACGATTTTCAGTCATAAACAGTTTAAACACAAATGTAAACCTCTAATAACTTGTGTAAACTTCAGTAGGAGATGAAAGATGTTTCACATTTCAGGTTGTTGAAAAGACATCGAGAAAAAGATGTTCTTTCACACTGAAATGTGTTCTTTGGAACAGAGAAAAGCTTTTCAACCAAACGTAGATGTACAGGGACTTTTTTAAATGTCTCAGTGTCGCCTGTCTGGTCCAGTTTAGTCTGACCAATGAGAGCCTCCTCTATCACGGTTAGAACAAACACAAAATGATGACTGATGGACTCGAAGGCTCACACACTCACATTGTTCATGAAGACATGTTTCTTGGTCAGACCCGCCTGAAGTAATTTTTCTCACGAGTTCAGAGAAAGATTGCAACGATTTCTTGGAAGTCCATATTTTTCTAGATTCTAGTTTTTTAATGAGCTGGTGAACATCTGGACCATTTCACAGTTCTCCATCTGAACCTAAAGTCCTGAACAAATCCCTCTCTCAGCTGACTCTGTTGTTTCATTGTTCTCTTTAAAGAGTGGACATTTAACTGAGATGAGATGATCCATTTCTTCATCATCAGGGCTTTTCCTTAAAGCCTTGAACCTCACAGAGTAGATGCATAAAGATTCATCTGCTGGTACTGAAGGTTTAAACTGCCATCAGCTGCTGAAAGCAGAGCTGAGGCTGGTTTCTGTCAGAGTTGGTCCAAACATTGGTTTCTATACATCACAATAACAAATTCCTGGGTTTAGATTATCCGGAGCACAAACATCTGCCTTCTTTAATCAGCAGTGCGAGGGAGGGAAGTGCATCCCCCCACGGGCCCCTGGGATGCCTGGGTGTTTGACAGAGACTTTACATCATGTAGCAGAGGTTCAAGCTATGTATTCTTCCCTCTAAACATTAAAACTGTAGTGACTCTCCGCGTGCTGATGGACCTCCATGTTTTTCTTTTTGAAAGTTTACTTGTGATCACTTCTTCTTAGCCCACCCACCTGCTTGTTGGTGCAAATCTTCCTTGATGGAGATGTGCTTAAAAAAAAATACATCAGATCGTTCAACAGCTACAAGTATGTGGACACATCCTGTCCATGCTGTAATCACCTCTGCTCTCCTGCTTTGAGCTTTTCTGCAGGGATTCCTTCCCACCAACGCCACATGTCTGCATCATTGAGTCCACTGATCATTTTCTTGATTACACTTTACTTGGGCGGGCTGCTCAGGTATGTTAATGACCACCCAAGTATAATTAGTGACTCATTCTAGCAATTTTTAATTATTCTTCTGTAAGAACATCACTATCTGTGTTTGATTTTCTTCTGGTCCATTCCTCTTATTTTGAAATTTCAGTCACTGCTTCCTGTTTCCCCATTGGCTGTCTTGGTGTCGTTGTGGTGCTCGTTAGCATCATTTCCTCTGGTAATTTTTCTTTCCACGTCCACCTCCTCAATGTTGGCCTGCAGTTGGTGCTGCTCTGAAAGTGCTGATCTTCAATGCCCTGTACCAACACAAAGCAGAGCAGCTACCTGAAGGCTACTCCAACATTTTAACCATTAGAGGAAAAATGACCCATAATCATCTCACAGATGTAACATCATCTACATCTACTCTAAGTACCGTTGATATTCATTTAGAGTCTTTTTCTCCAATTGATCTTTCTGAGTTAACTGCAGTAATTACTTCCTCCAAACCATCAACGTGTCTTTTAGACCCCATTCCTACAAGACTGCTCAAAGAAGTCCTGCCATTAATTAATGCTTCAATCCTAAATATGATCAACCTATCTCTAATAATTGGCTATGTGCCACAGGCCTTCAAGCTGGCAGTTATTAAACCTTTACTTAAAAAGCCATCTCTAGACCCAGCAGTCTTAGCTAATTATAGGCCAATCTCTAACCTTCCTTTCATTTCAAACATTGTTGAAAGAGTAGTTGTGAAACAGCTAACAGATCATCTGCAGAGGAATGGCTTATTTGAAGAGTTTCAGTCAGGTTTCAGAG
>VOQK01004089.1:22078-33042 GCA_015052645.1 Benitochromis conjunctus | reverse complement strand
ACATAGCTAACATTCTCAAAGCTAACTAGGCTGTAGGTGCTAAAATAATTGGAAATTGGAAGTGAAAAATGCATATTCCCTATTTAGTTTGCCATAGGTTTGCAGATATTGATGGAAAGATATTGATATTTGCTGAGATTGTCAGACCATAAACCTTGAGTTTATTGCTTTAGCTGCTAGCAGATTGCTACAGTCACCCCTAAGTTTGCATGGAAGAATCCATCTGCAAACACGCGCTAACACATTACAAAGTGGCAGTGAAACTGAAAAAGTGCAACACAAACCGGAGAATGCTCATACACATTTCAACAGCTGCAGCTTTTACTCTGAAGGCGAACAGTCTGTGTTAGCAGTTTGCGTTGCACTTTTCCATTTTCCTACTGCTCGGAGACTAGCTGGCAAGTGTTTAGACACAAGTCCGTGTTTTCCATGCCAATTATGGGTTCGTCTTGCAATCTGCTAGCAACCAAACAATTACGATTAGATTTTTTTGACAAACTGTAGTTGAATACAAATTTTGTTTTAACAAACGGTGGCTGTCCTTGGGTTTTTTAGTCCTGTTTGACTGAGGCTTTAGCAATTGATTTCAAAGCAACTGCTATTAGCCACTCACCAATCAATGTGGGAATAGACTGGGAATACTCCTTTTTTTCCCCCCTTTCAATGCCAAATGCTATGTCCGTTCTTACTAATGTATAATGTTATAATGGAAAAGATTTTTTCATTGTCTTTGTCCTTGTTGAAAAACTCATTTTTCCATTTTTTCTCTGTTTGGGGGAGTGGGCGAACACTTGACAAACTGTAGCTGGCAATCTAGATTTCAATTTTACATTTGCAAGTTCAACACGACCTGCCAAATTGACCCTGTTGGATTCCAACCGTCAGTCGCATTTGAAAAGGTGTCTCAGTTAAACACTGGAATCATAAAAAGGATTGAAGCGTTCCTTGAATATGACCATGGTTTCATAGAAAAGCCCGATCTTTTTAACAATTGCAAAGTCATTCATAAAAGTGAAAGCAAATCACCTCAACACTTTGTATTATTTTTAGTACGGTGGCCTACATTTCACACTACCTACAGGATGACAGCACATGGACAGAGGGGATGTGTAATTATTCAGAGCCAGACCCTTTAAGTCCCTTTTATACCCTCTTTCTCTTTCCCAATCTCTGCCTCAGTCTCCTTCTCCCCTTTCTTAGGGGGACAGAAAAAGGATCCAGCTGCCAGAGTATGACAGAATCCACAAATCACTGCCTTGGGGGCAAAAAAAGGGAGGGAGAGTAGAAATAGATAGAGTGGAGGAAGAGGAACATGCAGGATGAGAAACTGACAGCCAACATTGGCAGATCAGTAAATAATAGGATTCTAATTATTGATTTTAAATATGAACATTTTCCAAGCTTTTTAAGGATATGTAATACATGGGTTGATTTTCATCTTTATAACATGAATCGAGGGCTTAAAGACAATGAGGCAATATTAAAAACACGAGAAGAACATTAAAACGACAACAGACTGCTTCACTGCGAGACAAGACAGCATCTGGATGCAGTGATGTCGTTTCCTGTTCTTTTGTCACCCTCATGTCATCCGTTCCTCATTCGAAGCCATCTGCTCCCTCTGTTTCTCTTCATGTGGTGCTACTCTCTCTTTATCGTTCCATCTCTTTGCTGTCACACCTCCATCCCAGGATAAATCACAGTCTTTCTCTCTTTCTTTCCCTCAGGCCTCTCCATACTTCCCATTGTATAGCCTAAATCCCACTCTAGCCAGTTAGCAGTCCGTGCAGAACGCACTAATAACCTTCTACATCCATCCCCAACACGACAACCCAACTCCCTCCCAGGTGGCCTTTGCTGCACCAACCCATTGCACCGTGTTAACTGGGTGTTGGTCAGAGCATACCAAGACAGAGACACAAATAGGGAGGTTGGGAGACAGTAGTGTTGGTGGTAATACTGGGATGGAGGGCGACTTGAAGGTCAAACACAGGCATGCACACACGTGCACTCAGACTCACCCAAATGTACAGAGTATGTCTGGGAGTGCGTCTGTGGAGCATCAATCACTGTTAGACATGGTGGGTGAGCACACTGGCAAGAGATTCATGCTTTAGGAAACACAGAGTAGCTGATCCAACAAGACAAAGGGACAGAGGAAGGAGTGGCTTAGTGTGTGTGTGTCTGTGTGTGTGAATGTAGGACCATATGAATGTGTGTGTACACATATAGCTTCTGCATTTTGTGCATTTGTATGCAGTCCTCACAGGCAGTCAGTGTAACCAAGTGGGACGCATGTTTATTTGCCTTGCTTCTAAAGCAGTCAATATGGCCGACGAGTAAAAGAGGAGCTCAGGCATGTTTAAAACATTTTCACAGAAAGTAGCTGGTCAGTCACCGTCTGCCTCCTCAGACACATGTCGAACATTTGTTATGTCAGTTACTTTAATGTAATGTGACGTATTACATTAAAAATCTAGTGTCTCTATATGTATAATATGTAATATGTATATAATATTCCATTTAGTTTAATATCGTGGCATTTCACGACACATAGACACAACGTGTTGAGTTTTGGAGAAATCTTTGGAAACTGGCCTGAGCACCAAAAAAACCCATTTTGAAGTATTGGTGTCGCATTAAAAATGGCATCTCAAATTAATACGACTTCATTCAAACAAACTAAAAAGCGCATCGTGTGATGCTGTCAACTAGGAATTAAATAATGTGTGGGGCAAATTAAATAATTGCTTTGGTCAAATTATGAAAGAAAGCTCATTATCAAAGAAATGGTCTGACCTTAGGAGAAATATGCCTAATAGGTTTCTATCTTAAAGTTAGTTGGGAAATGGATGCCGCATTCATGTCCTGCTTTTTGATAAAAGAAAAAAGATTCTCCTGCCAGCAACACTAAAGCCTGATTATCTCGCCATTGAGAGAAATGTCTTTCTGAACTAGTCACAATTATGGAACCAGTAGTGAAGTTACACCAACAGTCATATAGGAGAAAGACAGAGGGCATCAGAGTAGCTGTTTAGCTAGTTAGCCAGGTCTTTGAGCTAGGCTAGGCTGTAGCCTTAGGTACTCATAACAGAGAGCTCTGCTCAGCCAATTCTTGGCGGAAAATGTTGTTTTTATTATTATTAGCTGGCACGATGGTGTGCTGGTTACTGGAAGAGAAGATGAACGGATGCTTGGAAATGCTTTGAGCACCACAAATAAAATCCCTTTTATTTGTTTTAGTTATTTTAGTTATCTCTGGCTCTCTTACACAGTGTCTCTTTTGTCCCTTCTCGCTCCCCTAAATTCAGTCATTACAAATGATCACCTCTCCCTGAGCCTGGTTCCTGTTCTGGAGGTTTTTTCCTGTTAAAAGGGAGTTTTTCCTTCCCACTGTCACCAAGTGCTTGCTCATAGAGGGTGGTCTGATTGTTGGGGTTTTCTCTGGATTTATTCATTGTCTTTACCTTACAATATAAACAACCTTTAGATGACTGTTGCTGCGATTTGGCACGACATAAATAAAATTGAACTGAAACTGAATTCACTGTTTGCAACAGAGTAGAGATCACAGTGTCTCCAAGTCCTAATTCAACTAAGATACCACTCTGTGATATTTGGAATGTGTTGTTAATCTGCATGAAGCAGTCTGTGACAATATCAAGATTTAATCGAACAGGTGTCATTAACATGGTTAGCACAGATCTGCTGTTAAGTTCTTAAAGTTTATTTTACTGCTGCATTTACGTTAAACAGGGTAAGTGTCACCTTGAGAGTTAAAACGAAAAGAGGAGATAGAATCTGTTTCCTGTGTTTGAGGCTTTTGGATCTGTGCTAGAGTCATTATTCACCCTTACTTCCATCAATCCATGTCCCCATCCGAGGATACAAACTGCCCGGGGAAGATACATAATAGCGCCTATCCACAAAATATATAGGGATTACAGAAGCTTCATCACTCCTTACTAGCTGTCAAATACATGCGTACGTTATATGCTTGCAGAAACTGCTGCTTCGGGTGTCCTGCCTTCCTAAGAGTAAATAAAAGTGAAATGTGTATCCGAATCAGGGTAAATGCTGGTTACATGGCTTCCCTCTAATGGCTGCCTGTGTGGAAGATTTCAAAAGAGATTCATATGATTTAGCAGTGAAGAGAGGAGAGTGTGTGCAGAGATGAAAAATGCGCACCAGTTTCCACCCTTTTGTTACTTACTTGGGTGTAATTTTAAGAGGCTGGATGAGTTTTTCTCCCCCCACTAAAGGTTTGCATTTAATATTCTTAAACAGTCACTCCTTGCCGAGTGTTGTAATGGGGGCTGTTTAGTGAAGGACGACGCTGGCTGCTGAGTTTTTATGGTGCTGCATGAAGTCAGTGAGCTGAGTGATTTCAGCGCTGCTGCTGCTGCTGCCTGGAGAATATGGATGAGATCATTCCTACTCCTGCACACACACAGACAGTACACACGAGACCCAGCCGCACAAACAAATGGCCTCAGACGCACCTGTATATATAAATGTGTCCATATACACACCCAGAGAGAAAAGGGCTTGGGCTTGACACAAATGCAAATGCACAATCAAGCACAAGCACACACAAGGGAATTAACATGATGAAGTATGTGGCTGAGTGGTTAGAGAGAGTAGCAAGGCATATCGCCTCTACAATCACATTACAGGCCTGCCACAATTAGTCAGGAGGCACCAGCGCTCCACGGAGCCGAGAGGAGGCAGAGACAGCCAGCAGGACGAGACACGTCCTCACATATATGTCCACACGCTCGTTGACAAGCAACTGAAGCAGCTAACCAGTTATCAGAATGGATGAAATAGTCATTTGTTTGTCAAATAACTGGCAAGTCTCCATTTTTCCCAAAAAGCCTTTTTTTTTCTGCCAGATGAAGTTGCCCATGGAGGTGTTCCCAAAATGACACAGGAGTGTTTTCACTTTCAAAGAGCAAAATGAATCTGTGCTCAGGCACATGAGATGAGCAGAGGCGGCACAAACACAATTAGACTGTTGCATAATGACTAAAGTCTAAACCTGGTTTGATGTTTACTTTAGTTTTATGTTTGCTATTTGCTTAAGATTAGGGAAAACAGCTACTTGTTTGGTAGGTGTTTGGATTGGCTTTTATCATGTCGAACACATCGTTTTCTACATTACCAAGCTGCTATCATCAGTCTGATAGGGGGCACTTAATATTTAACCACAGGAAGCAACAGCTTGAGCTTGGGAGCACAGTTTTGCTTTTCTCTCCTTTGATTTTATCATTAATTTCCATTAAATCACAGAACATTTTGGTTGCATCGCTGTCAGATTCACATTCATTTTAAAACTAAATATCTTAGACGTGCAAATTAGAAAATGTCTGGTTGTTAATTTCCCCACATGTCAGTGTAAGTGTGTATTTTTGCACTGTGTGCCGGAGCATGACTGGGTCATGGAGTCATTCGTGTGTGTCGCTGCGCGTGCTCGCATCTTTGTACGAACTTATTTACTGGCTTGTCCAGGGAACGAGCAGTAGAACAAACAGGAGCTCACTCAGCTCTCTGTAACAGGCACAGGCGCAGACACGCTGCGAGAAAAGCACACACGGACACACACGTTTGTGTATCTCTGTCATCAACCATTATATATCAAATTAGATCAAACAAGAGATTGTGCCCATTTCAGTAGCCAAAGTTATCAAAGTGACAGACAGAACTGAGCTATTGTGTAATAATGGCCTTGCAGCATGGACAACAATCTACTGTATACACACAAAGTCTTACAGGCACACACGTATAAATATAAGTGCACTGCATACTCTTTCATCAAACCTGTGTGTGACTCTCACGTCAGTCTTCAGCTGTTAACCAGCCTTTGAAGTCAGCTAATGTATGAATTTTCCCTCTGCTTTCTTTTATGTTGTTGTTGTTGTTTTTAACTTTTTCTCTGCACTTTATTTAAGCTGAGCAGCATAACATCATATCACTTTCTTTTTCGCCCTCTTCTCCATGCTCTCGCTCTCTCTTAGCGCTCCCTCTTTTCCTGCGCATCTCTTTATTGCCTTCCTTTGGCTGCATCAAAGGTCTGTTCAGTAATATTTCATAGAGAAACTAATATGCATAGCCCATGCCCTTTCTTCCTGTCTGGATGCATACATAAATAATGAAGTCCACGTGTGACGCGCAGGACCTTTCAATGAGTGTTCTCACTGACCTTGATAGTTGCTCATTATGCTAAATAACCAAGAAGAGAAAATCATTCTTTAAATCGAGCCTGATGATCTCATTGGTATTTAAAATGAACTTACTGTGGTCACTAACGATACTCCTTTTTCTTTTATTAATCTCACCAAGCTCAACATTGCATTTTAAAGCCAGACTGGTCACGCATGTCTGTAATAACAATAACAAGTTCCAGCCTCCAGCTAGCAAACCAAACTGGCGAGCATTTAAATCACTCATAGATGTGCTTCCCCACGGTGAATAAAATCTGCAAAAAAAACATTCAATTTATCGACTATATGTCCTAATTAATTTTCTTCCTCCCCTCTTTTTATTGCTACAACATTAGCCCCTGGCTACCATGGACAAGTCGAAATGCACTAAATCTCTCGTATGCACGCTGGCATTGGTTGTGATTTATATTGCTGGACAAAATATGACAGAACAGTAAATCCTTTTTAATAACAGTGACAATTAAGTCAAAATTACCATTGGCACTCTTGTTACTTGTGTTTCTGGAAAATAATGAGTTCAGAGACACTCTGTGCTGTGTTATTACTCTGTGTATGTGCAGATGCTGGATACTCTAATACAGCGGTGTGAAACATAAGGCCCGGGGGCCAGAATTGGCCTGGTACAGACTCCAATCTGGCCCACTGGACAGCTTTAGAATAAAAATATATTCTCCTATTGACAAAGACGTTCCCCCATGGCCGTTCATACTACACCAAAGTATTTAAGTAATAGACAGAAAAAAACCCTGTTGTTTTATGATTTTTACTATAAAAATATATTGTTGTTGTTTTTTACAGTGGCTTTACAGTAGAAAACAATAGAATATTTTTTGTGAATAACAGAAACTTGCCCTTTTTCTGTAATTTTACACATTTATTTCTTACTATTTAAATCATGCTGACACTTTTCTTTCATTTTCTACAGCAGTGTTTCTTTATCATGTAGAAAACTAAGAAATACTGTTGCAACCTGATGTGTAGTTAAACTTCTTTATGCTGAAAGAAAGAGGAGTTTTACTGGTCTGGGTGCATTTTACATGTGTATGTGCCCCATCATGTACAATGAGTTTGACCTCCCTTCTCTAATAAAACTCTGACTGTTGAAGATGCTTTCAGGTTCTCGTATTGCAGGAAGGTTAAATCAAATACTATTTATATATGATAGAGCTCATCTTTATATTATTTTAATCACTAAAAAAACAAAAATACCAAACCAAATTTACACTAGACCTGCAAGCAGGTATGCAAGGATTCAGCCCCAAAATGCAACTGAACCACAAATTCAGGTCAATGAGGAGGAAGCCAGTGCTAAATAGGACATAAAAACAACTGAAAGTAACACATCTGAGGTGAAGAGGAGAGAAACCCAGGTGGTCTTATAAGGACCCTCCCTGAGGAGCACTGTACATGGAAGCAGTAAGGAAAAAAAACAAGTAACGGGAAAGCACAAAAAGAAATGTAAGCACCACAACAACTGCAGTCCCATTACAATCTGTGTGACTTTTTTAGTTTGTGGTGGCCTCATGAAGTGTAGCTGCAATGTGGCAATCATGCAATTTTATGGACAGTAGATTGAAAGAACTGAAGGAAGAACAGCATGCGTGACAATAATGAGACTTTCAATACTTCAGAGATCCCTGAGTTTAAAGTGAAGCTGTTGGCATGTTTGGGAGTTTGTTTGGGAGCATGCAGCGTACATGCGTATATGCAGATCTGCCAGACTGGTTATCTGTAATTCATTACAGTGAGCTTGCCTGACTTTAACATCGTTGTCCTGTGCAGAATTGTTGATAATGAAGTGGGAGGAAGTTGGAAAGTGAGTTTCTTAAAGTTTATAAAGTTCAGATTTTTGACACAAGTTGTATTTATAGTTAAATAGATGATTTTCCCCAGCCACCACTTTGTCCTCCATACTAGCTAGTGTAGTATGTACACATCATGTATCATTGCAGTGGTAATAAGTATTACCTTTTACCTATACTGGCCACTTTACGTAGGTTACAAAGGAGTGAGATAGGTTGTCGATTGTTTGTCTTTCATTAATCAACATAAAGTCAGAAAGAACGCTCAACAACCTCTTTCCTGCAATATATTTTTCATAAAAGACTAAAACTGGGAAATTATCTCTTTGTATGAGACCCAAATTGTGAGCCCTGTTGCATAACGAGGGTTTGTCTACCTCTCCTAATTTCTGCCGAAGAAGCTGCAGGTGATTATGCAACACAGTCATATTGGCACACACACATACACGCACACACATATAAATCACATTTTATAAACCCAGACATAAGATGAGAGAAAAAGGCAACAACATCAGTAAATTTCTGTGAGTAGGCGAGTTAGTTTAAGATAACAGTTCAGTACAATTACCTCTTCTGAATAATTGAATCTTCTGAAGTTAAGAAGTGGTGACAAGGGGGTTTGCTTTGTTGTTCCTTGAAGAACAATTAGAGAGAGAGAGAAGGCGCGAGGGAGAGCAAGAATGAGTCATGGTGACTTTGGGCGTGAAGGGGCTGGGGGGAGTAGTCGGACTTCAGACGCTTGAGCTGAAGCACTTCTTTGTAGATAATGAATAAAAAAATAATGGAATAAAAAGATTCGCTCACACTGTTTATTTCACTGTTACGTAACGCACAAATGCAACCAAAGAAATAAGGGGGGGAAAACCCTCCTGCATGCATACAAGCACTAATTATCACGCCCAGAAACAGTCACTGCAACTGCAAGGAAAAGCAACATATAAATGCTTTAATAAAAGGCTTTTAATTAATATTCAGCTGTTTTACCCTTTGTTGCTGCACAACTTTTAATGTTTTGCTTGACAGGTTCGCCAGCCAGACTGAATTAATAACATTTACATAAAATGAAAATCTGGACTGTTTTCATGAGTAAATGAAGGGAAAAGAGAAATGAAAGGGTGTGTTTGTGTGTGTTTGTGTGTGTTGCGTGGGGGGGATCAAAACAAGATGAGAAGTTTGACTTCAGTGAAAACAGAGTCTTTCCCCCTGTGCTGCTCTTTACTGCCAAATCTCTCCAACAAAGTCCAGCGATGGATTAGATTGAGTCTCGTTCTGTACTTATGGATAATGATGCTGTCCATGGTGCTGAAAAGACAAATCCCGATCTCAGTGGGATGTTTAATGGCTCCGACCAGCTGAAAAACAGTCTGGGAGAGATGCTGCAAACCAAGAGGGACGTTCACAGCCCTCGTCTGTTCTCTTTCCTGTATCCTGTTTGCCATCTGTTCATCTGTCCTTCCCTCTCCCTGTCACTCGTTCCCATTTACCTTCCACCAGCTTTTTTCATTCCTGCTATCTGTTTAATTGCTCTTTTTTCTGGACCTTTATAAGTTAATGATAGATTTTTAAAATGGATTCTGAATTTCACTGGAATCCAGTGAAGGGAAGCAATAATCTGTGATCTGACAAAGCCAAGCTAAGTGAATCTCAAACCTTCCAGTCAAACTGTCACCGCGTATATACTGTTGTTTTGGTTGCCGTGATTTGTTCTTTCTTTCAATTCTGATTTATGATTCATACATTTTCTCCTACATTTAGCCATTTCTTATATAATTTCTGTTATACTGCTGTTTGGAAACCAGTGTTGCTGTCTGGAAGTGGATGGTTGCAGCACCAGCTGACACGAGGAACACTTTTCTGGGCTCAGCTTTTAGTTTGGAGGGCTTTTGAATAAAGGCTGACTGGGAGCTGGATTTAATGTGATTTAAAAACTTGAAATGCTCTATCCTGTTAATTATCCGTTTTATTTGCCTTCGCTGGCTCTGCATGTCTGTTTTATGTGAATATGCTCTATAGCTGCAGAGTTCTGCATGTAAAACTTCTGTTGGGCTTTTTTGTTTGTTTGTTTTTTTTTTGGGGGGGGGGGTCCCACCAAGGATATCTGTCCTGACTGAGTGTACATCATAATTCACAAGCATTTACTGCAACAGGTTGAATGACACTATTTTAATTGGAATGAAAATTAATATATTTATCATACTATATATCTCTACATATCATTCTATATATAGATAACACTATATTCATTATGTTCAACTATTTGTACTTCTGGCATCTGGGGCGGGGGTTGAAAACCATAATATTGGTTTTCTGTATCTTGTGGTGCCGTGGTGCTGTTTTAATGACCAGCTGTTACAGTAGTCCTTGTTAAGTAGGTGACAGTAGACAATGTCATCAGCATAATCATTCAAATGATGTGAACTGCTGTCACGTGTTTGTTGTAGTTTTATTGAACCTTAGATGATTGAAGACTGCATTTCAAGTGTTGTTTAAGTGATGCGACATCATTGAGTCTCAACAGAGTTTAGTTAATCTTTACCTCACCTTTAATTTACCTCCATTTCTTTCATTCTTCTATCACTTTCCTACTTCCCTTTATTATTTGGACTACTCTGTAGTCAACACGCTTTCCATAGTTAATTCTATTTATTTAGATAAACCGCTCTGTCCATGCATGAGCATGTCTGTGTGTGTGTGTGTGTGTGTGTGTGTGTGTGTGTGTATGTGTGTGTGTGTGCTCAACCTGTATGCATAAACAAATCATACTGACTACCAGATGGTAAGCTGTTTCTGAAACCTCCTGGAAAAAAAAACAATTGTCTGGTGATGTTTTTGCAAAAACTTCATGCAATGCTTTTCTGTATCGCTTCAGGTTACACTGAAATTTGACTTTCTTCAATCCAACCCCCCCCCCCAAAAAAAAACATAAAATTTGTCATAT
>VOQK01004087.1:0-11784 GCA_015052645.1 Benitochromis conjunctus | reverse complement strand
CATTACTGCTTCAGTGTTGAGAAGCATATAAGCAGCAGCCAGACAAACTCTTTGAGCTGTCTGTTTTAAAGAATATTTCTACGGCGAGCTCTGCAGTAGACCCCCCATCACATGTCAAACTCCAAAGCCTTTATTCTCCCCACGGGAGCCCACATGCAAACCAAAGTCTCGAGTTTAATTCCAGCAGAAAGTAACAAATCATAAAGTTAAATCTGAGAAGGCCGAGTAGAAGATCAGGCCCAACACCGTGCAGTGTGAGGAAGCCAGCGTTCGGACATCTGTTATTCCAGTGACAGACTGTGGGAGAGCGAGGAGAGGAGACAATAGAGCTTATTGTCCAAAGCTCAGCACCTCTGGGACTCTCGTAGCCCGCCGTGGAAGTCTTTTTATAAATCCCGAGCCCAGCGGCAGCAGCTGAACATGTCGTTGGATGTGGAGTGAGATTTTTTTAGGTTTTGTTTTTAGTTGTTTTTTTTTTAAAATCAGTACAAGTTGACGTCTGCATTTTTTTAGGCTACAAACATCACAATGATTGCTGTTTTAATGTCCTGTATAACAAATAACAATCGCCAGACTTGATCCTCTCATCACGTTCCTCTAAAAAGATACAGACGAATAAATGAGCGAGACAAAACACAGCAGATAAAAATCAAACCCAGTAAGGCAAAATGATCTGGGAGCGTTTCTGTATCTGATCCTGTTGTGAAGATAAGCTGAACTACTAAGGCAATAATAATAATACATAACTGGAAGCACACAAAGACTAAATAATAACAAGTAAACTGGACACACGATCAGGCGATAAACTACCCAAAAATACTTAAATGTTGTAAATATTCTTTTTTCCTTTATTAGGCTGTGACGGAGTTGTGTTGTACTTATATGATGCACATCTTAGTCACTTTCCCAGTAAGGTTTACTCATTTAGCTTTGTCTGTTTGTTTTCTAGCTTTTGGCCTTCTATGGGAATGAACACCATACTCTAATGTTTAGAATACTTATCGCCTTATCTTTAAAATGTATTTGCGTATTGTTTGGAGCTGCGTGGCAGAGAGCTGCCGGGACTTAGAAGAAAAAATAAAGACTTTGAGGGTTATCTGAGGAACATGATTGTGCGAGGCCTAATCTAAGAAGAATGTGAGAATTATGAAGCCCTGCATTTTTCAGGAGTTTATTTCTCGCGGTATAAGGTGCCGTCTGCTCGTCCCACAGGCCTCCTCACACGCCTCAGTGTGAGAAAAACTGTCCTGTGTGGCACGCCGACCCCAGGGTGAAAAGCGCCGTGATCACACCTCGACTGCTGCAGCTTTCCAAACCCAAACTCGCACATCCGGACTTCCAGAGGAGCAGGGAGGTACGAGGAGCGGAGCAGATCGTTTCAGACACAAATCCGTGCAAACATCCATGTTCTTTCAGTTTGATGCCTCGTGGCTTCTTGTGTAATCACAGTGAGGCTTAATTACACACTGTTTTGGAAAATATGCATTCAATATTTTATTGGCATAGATTCAGCGTGAAAATTGTTGTTTTTTTATGATGAAATAATTTTTTTAATGGGGTTTACGCAGCATTAAATTAGTTATTATAATAAAAAAAGAAATAAAAGCCACAGATTTGTAGCTTAGACGGTCAAATCTTTTTAGGTTTGGGTAATTAGTAACTTTTCTTCCATGTAATCCTCAGCAGCCACTTTGATCTGATCTGTTTTGACCCTCGGGCTCTTAACTTTTTTGCACTTAAATGTGAAGTGGTCCAGCAGATTATTAAAAAGTCAGCCGTCCTCTGTCTCTGCAGGGATGAGTGTGACAGTAAAGGTGAACAAACAGAAACTAATACCTTCTGTTTGTCTGCAGAGCGTTGCTTCCATCGTCTCCCTCTCATCCAGAAAAGCTCGCATCTCCCAGAGACTCGTCCAGCTGTCGCTGCCCAGACTGAAGGAGAGCAACATCTGCTGCGCGCTTGGACGTCCAGAGGAATCCATCTGGACAGTAAGTGCTCTCACTAACACAGCATCATCCCATGACACTAAATACTGTACTACTTATAGTCTAGTGTGTGGACTCCAAGAACAAGACGTGTGTGTTCTTATTTTACTTTTTCTTCATCCTCCTGGAGGCCGCTTGAAGGAGCCGGGTGTTGCTTGTGGCCTTATTTTACACCCTTGCAACCTCTGAAATTTCCTTGGACCCCAGCAGACCCTCACATTATCACAGAAAGTATAACACCAACATTAGTCTAACCCCAAGTTTATGATGCCAAATAAATACCATCAGGAGGCTCAAAGACCAGTAATGTGCGGTTTTTAAGGAACTTCAGAAAAGTCTTTCAGCAAAGCATAAATTAAAACTGTTTGTTAGGGTTGTGTATTCAACATCACACTGTCAATTCAAATATTTTCCAGCTGTGTGAACCAGTTGTTTTACATCATAAAAATCTTTTTTAATGATCTGTGGCACTTTCCAATAAATATAATCAGGCAAATGAATATTTATTGTCATTTTGCTGATGGAGAAATTCTGGGACTTGTTGTTTCGCAGGTCGCCTTTTATGTTTTGATGAAGGTCATAAAAATGCAGGATAATTACCAGCTTTTACCACTGGAGTTTAAATTTTTATTGCTCACTTATTTTTCTTCCTCGTGGCTGTGATTAATGGAATTTAATGTCTGAATCCCAATAATCAGGTTTCAAGAGCAGCGAGGAGAGCCACAGAGAGCGCTCGCATTGAGATGCTGGCAGAACCAAAGCAGCTTTCCAAGGACTACATCCCTCCACGAGACCCAGAGTGGAGCTGGAAAAACGTCCAGTCCATCTGAGTGTGGGTCACCATCGAGTCGGTATCTCACCAGACTGAACTCTTTGAGTTTTCCACCCCAGACTAAAGCAGAAACATTTAAACCACACATCACACAAAGGTCGAAATTCAGATCCTGTATTCATGTTTCTGTGCTTTTACAATCTCTTTAATAATGTTAATGATAGTTACTTTGAGCTTGTGAACAGAAAAAGTAGTACCATGAATGAACCCCTACATCTACCTGCAGAGTGAATTAAAGCTGGTTATTGTGAAATTAATGATGAGTCGGAGAGATCCAACAGGGATCTCTGTGTAGCTCTGTTATCGTCATCATCAGCATGTCTATGAAATCTTAAATGAGTTAGCGTTGGACTGGATATGGCTGACATGATATATTGCTGGTTTAAATCTCTGATGCCTTGGCAGATTGAGGGAGTAATGTTAAGAATAAAAACATGTCTGTGGCTCTCTCCGTCTATAGTCTGCAGCTTTTGTCTGAGCCTCGGCACGATACTGCGATCCACGTGGTTTTTCCTCTGCAGCCGAGCAGGATTCTGCTTTTTATTACAACCATGTGTGTATGAATCCATAAACAGCATCAGAGTCATGTCACAAATCTCCGAGTATTTTTTCCAGCGTAAAGTAGAAGCCATTCAGAAGCTGCTCCTACGTCAAAGGTCACGACTTTGAGACGAAGGGTGCTGGGACATCATCTTGAAAATCCTGCTGTTATCTTATTTACACCTCAGGCTGCTGGAACTAATTAATGTAGAGTGAACCTACAACCTACTGTGAGGCTAATCAGGGATTAGCCGGCTGCAATCACGACCTCCGGCTGTGAGGTGTAAAGAAGGCAGAGGAGGTGGCGAGGATGGAGGCAAAGCAAAGCAAATAATAAAAGTCCTGCTAGCTGAGAAAACGTTCTCAGAGGTGGGAATTAGACTGAGATGCAACTGGAGTCAAAAAATCTTTTAGTTTCTCCATTCGTGCTTTGCAATACTTGTTGTAGTTAGAGGGGTTTGATGTTATTATTCAAGTTTTAATATGATTTTAAACAGTTCCCCCTTAATTTACCTTAAAACTTTATTTATGAGAGTAAAGCAAAAAAATAAGAATTTCCACCTCTGCAACTCTTTACATTGTCGTCTAGATCCACATCTGTCCTGATATGACCTTTGACATTTCAGATACAAAAACTAATCGCTTTATCATTTCGTTGTATTTCATTTCTGCAACTTTTTGTCCCGATTAGCGGGTGAATTCTTCGTATGACCTCTTCATTCTGCTCTGTGTCAAGACGATGCCACGCTGTAATGCTGAGGTCCAGGCTCTGGGGAGGCCAATCCATGACTGATGGTGTTCCACTGTGGAGGGGGGGGGTCGTTGGGATCGTTGTCATGCTGAAAAATGAAGCTGTAGTCAATCGGATGCTTTCCAGACGCTATTGCATGGTGGATTAGAATATGGTGATACTTTTGTTCATTTACAATTCGATCAATTTTGACAAGAACTTCAACACCACTGGCTGAAATGCAGCCCAAGCAAATTCTGAATCTGGACTCCATGAGTCCTGATTTTATTCCATTTCTTGTGTAATTTGGCAAAAACCTCATTGTTTTCTCCCCGTTTCCTTTTCATAAGGATGTCTTCTGTCACCCTCACCCTGAAACTATTTCTGCTGAGGCTTCAGTGAACAGTAGATGAATGAACCGAAGGATCCCAGGACTGGGCTGAAAATGGGTGAAAAAAAAACAGCAAAAGCCCAAGAAAACAACGTTCTGAAAAAGTAGCAGCGAAAGCTTAAGAAAAAGACAGCAGCTGGCTGAGGTGGATACGTTTTGCTCTCCTGAGTTGAACTATCATGCGAGTTGCTCAGGATGACCTGGAGCACTGTACCCTGAGTCCAGGTTAACAATAGTGTGCTCAAAGCAGCAGATGGAAATATGGAAATATGCAATTTGAGACTAAACAAGAAATGCTGATAACATGTCAGGTCCTGAAGGATGTGAGCCGTTTTAAATAAAATACTGAATCCAGTTATTTTGTGTCCACACCCACGTACAGTTTAGTTTGTTTTGCCATCAGGACTTTGTTTCGGGCTCTTTGCTGTCTTTGCATTTCGCTTCGCTTTTATCTGTCACGTGTGTGTTTTGCCAGCAGCCTGACGCAGGATGTTTTGCTGCTGTATGGCGAGTCCACACCTTCTGCTAAATACAGGAAGCAGTTAAAGTGATATGTTCTCAGGGTGCTGATGCAGTCACTCGTGGCACAATGTAAGGTTATGTTATAAAACCTCCCTGCTTTACACCCGAGTTTAACACTAATACTTACCAGTCCAGTTATGAAGAACCTTCAGAATTACCACAGAATAATCACTGTTTAAGAATTCATTTATCTCTTTCATTCCTGTTTGCATGGCATTGCTCTGCAAACAACTGTGTCAGGGTGGAGTTACTGGGACGTTCTACAAACAAAATCCCTCTGGTAAATATTTCCCAGAGCAGTGAGAAGCTGGCAGCCACAGCAGCAGCTCTGCCTGCTGCTTCTGTGGTTTTGAACTAATAAATCTGCTGGACTTCACTCTGCAAACTCTGTTAATTAACCGCCATTTATATGCGTATAAGTTGAGGTAAAAGCAGAACCTCCATATGAGTTCACTTTGGGTTATTTCTTTTGAGTGAATGTTGCAGAACCGGACAAAACAGATGAGTGAAAAATGGTCTTTCAGGAGGAGGAAAGGGTGTCAGGGTGTAAACCCTGAGTGCCTGAAAGTCTGTCATGAGTCCAGGGATGTTCAAATTTTAGTTTGGAAGCGGGTTAGAAGTCTGTCTGCGTGCCTACAAGTGTCTAAACACGACTGTGTACTTTTCAAGCTGTGATGTTGTAGATGTCTAAATAAAAATAGCTTTTTGCATACATGTAATAATGGTCAGCACTGCAAAATACAGTTCAAATATCTGTATTCAGTGTTGCTGTTTTTTAGTTTTATAGCCATTTAAAAGGACAAATCTCTACAAATATAAGTGCTGATCTCTCTGCTGTGGCCTCATGTGTTGACTTTTAGTATGTGGGTGAAGTTTCCGAGTAAGGGAGTGGTGCTGGACCTATTAGAAAATGAGGAGTGTTCTTTCAGACAGAACTTTGCTATTAATAGCACATAAACAATGGCACACGTTAAGTCTGACACCCTGCTGAAGGTCTTTAAAGCATCACTGTGTGCGCTTGAGACTAAGTATCCAATGCGTCTGTGTACACAGAATCACCAAGGTAACTATTAATTTTAATGATTATCATCAGTTAAAGATTTTTCTGCGAGGTGTTTGATGACAGGTTATGGTTACCTGTGTTTCTTCTTATGTTTCGCCTTTGAATGGCATCAAATGATGTTCAGTTTTGTTAGTTTTTATGGTTTTATGGTTTTATGGTTTTTTTGGTCAGAGGGCCCGGTGGCGCCAGTGTCCGGCAGCCTCGCCTCTGTCAGTGCGCCCCAGGGCAGCTGTGGCTACAATGTAGCTTGCCATCACCAGTGTGTGAATGTGTGTGTGAATGGGTGAATGACTGAATGTAGTGTAAAGCGCTTTGGGGTCCTTAGGGACTGAGTAAAGCGCTATATAAATGCAGGCCATTTACCATTTACCATTTACCATTTATAATGAAAAATGATCAAAAAATGAATTTTCAGTTACCTGTAAAGTTTGAAATCAGTTCCCAATAAAAGGGCTTAGAAAACCTGTAAATGTTAATGTTTGTGAGGCAAAAACTTGATGTTTTTAGCATTTTTACACAACGTTTTAATCAGTTCTCAAAACTAACTACTATTAAATTAATCAAACGTCAAATTGGACGTTTAAGATCCAGAAAACAACTCAAGCAGAAAGATAAAAACCCACAGGAAGTCTCAGTCAGAGATCAGGAAGCTACAAGAGATTATCTATTTAGTTTTTCTGTCCTGGTGGTTAAAATGATCAGATCAGTTTCTCTTTTACTGGACCAAAAAAGCGAGTTGCAAACTGAGAAGTGCAGATTCCTTGCAGCTCTGCCGAGTCCTCTTAGCAACACACAAAACCAGACTCCATTTAAATTCTGCACACACGCTCATCGGGGAGGCAGATCGTGCTTTCGCTGGAGTGACTCGAGGATGGGCGCGAACGTTTCCTCTTTAAACATTATGAGAGCAACAACATCAAGCTCACTTCCACAGCTCCGTGACCTTTGACCTTTTACAACATCAGCCGAAGTCTTCGTGTTTATTTCTGCAAGTGTTTGTCCCAGACCGGCAAACCTGAGCATGCCTGACTTCACCTGTGTACACAGCAGTGAATCCTGAATGTGAGATGTTATAAAGTGCTCAAACACTGTTTGGTGTTACCTTTACAGCACCAAAACACATTTCTTATTATTGTGAGTATTTTACATGCCAAAGAACTTATGGGTGATCTGAGGATCCTCCAGCATTTTACCTTACTTCTTACATTATAGCCCTTTTTTACTTGACTTAAGGACTCAAACAGACTTCGCATATAGAATGAGGCATGTTGCACTTTGTACAACATGCCTCATTCACATAAGAACACCTAAGTGATTTCTACCTAACGTGCAGCATTTCTCTGGCTTTCTTACTTTTGATCTGTTTTACTAACACTTTTAGCATTTAACTCTCTGTTTAATATCACAACACTATGAACTGTGGGTAATTCCTTAGACAAAGTCAGCATGTGCATTACTGGTCAGACAAGTGATTATAGTGATACATTTCAAAAAGATGAGCAGTTCTCACGTTATGGCTGTAAGATGCCACTGTTACCCCAATAGTAACTGCTGCCTGCTCCACTCTGTGTGTATATGCACACACAGGCATGCTATGTTTGGCTATGTGAGGATGTTTAAGTAATACATACCCAAGCGTCTTACACCCATCATAACTGAAACCCAAAGCTCAAAAAAACTTTACGTCTAAATCGAGTCCTGCGATAAAAAAATTCGTCGGCCAAAGTCTATTTTACAAAAGTTTATTATAAGTGGTTTAAACTGGTTCTCACAATCACAAGTTTATAAAACTACACAAACTATATTTTTGTTTGTGATCTGTCCGATTGTGTCTATTTATTATCTTTGGTTTCCTGTTACGAATAACCTCAAACACTTGCTCACGCTGGCTGAGTAGTCCTGAAGTAGTGCCACCCACAAACCGACTGTTCTGCACGGTTTGAACAGAAACTGAAGCAAGTGTCCTCTTTTCAAACCGTCACTCAAGAGAAAAGTAAAGAAGATAGTGAAGGTTAGAGATTAACTGAACACCAGCTGATGTTGCAAACTGAATATCTGCTAAAGTCAATATAAACAAAATATCATACAACATACATCATACACCTCATTAACATGGTGCCACCAACATGTACATAAAGTGTAGCTTTAAACACGTCTAAATTCAAACAGAGACAGGCCAGTTACACAGCTCAGTTTCAAGAGCAAACCCTATGAGGTAACTTTATGGTTAACTACTCATATTAACCCTTTAAACCGGGTGACTTCTCTAACTAACCTGCTGAACTTTTGTACTGTTGTAGACAGTAAAGCAAAGAAAAGTCAAGCACATATATCTTCTGAAACCAGTTTACAATATTAAGCAATCCAAACTGTGAGATAAGATGGAGATTCATGAGGAGGTGAAGAGGGCCAGGGTCTGTGATATAATGTGTGTTTTCAACAGGGACTATAAAAAATGTGCTTGTTTTTTCTTTGGTGGGTGTGACTTTTTTTTTCTTTCTTTTTATGCTTGGTTGAACAGAGGAAAACACCCCCAGGCTCAGGAAACAGACACCACCACTGTGTGTGTGTGTGTGTGTGCGCTCTGTATTTCTATACAAGTCCTCTAAAGCCTCCCACCACACAGGAGTTTTTTGTCTGTTAATTTTAAATACAGAAAATGTGAGTAATTGTGAATATAAGCACTAATAAGTCATAATTTATGAGTGTGCCAGTTAAAACATCAACTATGAAAAGCAGCTGTTCATGAGCAGTGGAACTACCTGTTGGGTCGGTGTTGGTTTCTGCAGAAAGTTCCCACGATCAGAGTGTTTTTGCTCCTGGCTTGTTGGCAGGAGACCTCCTCTCCTTTCCTCTCACTCCACATTTTCAGCTCAGATAAGTTCAGAACACATTTTCATATCTAAAACTTCAGAATAGGTTCATGCTCGGAGTAGACTTTAATTGGCCTCCCTCAGCTTTGTTTCATATTTCTGTTGTACTAGTACATGCTCATGCTGCTGTATTGTTTTTTCTCCGCTTTTTATTCCATTGTTATGTGGTTGCTGGGCAACATGATGATGTCATAATTTATTTCATCTATAGCGAAAGATTTGTAGAAGTTACTGTCATGAGATGAAAATGATACGATGCCTTTAAAAGGTTTGTTGCAACACACAGGCGATTTTAACTGTTTGTAGGTGCGTGCGTGGCAACACAATGACATCATAGCATCTGATATAGATAAGAACCTTCAGGGACCTAATGGGCGTCAGTTTTGGTTGCTCACCTTGTGTAGAAGGAGCTGGCGTGAATTACAGTACGATTTCTGTTGTTTTCTCTCAGCATTTGTTCGTACAGTAGCACACTTCACGTCATCTCATAACTTAAACGTGCTGCCGTACGATGCCGAGAAAAGGTTAATGTGGTTGTCAGACATCATCATGTTAAGCTAAGCTACAGGCTACTACAGAGCAGTAGCACCCAAATGGTGTACCTTGAGGCAAAGCCAGGTGTGTCACGGGATATTCTTGTTGCCATATGTTATTAATGCATTATATAACTGCTTAAAAAACTGCTTTAAAATAAATAAATAATTCCCTTCAAATTAAACCCTTCTTTTAAAGGGAACCGAAGTTTTTTGCACAGTTTGCTGGATGGTGGGAACTAAGCAAGCATCGAGGGCTCCGTTTGACAGCAAGAAGGTTAATAAGTGGTCTAACCATAACTAAATACTAGTGCAGATGACCCAACACACAAAGAAAGGAGAAAAAAAGATGCTGTCCGAAGACGGGATCACAAAAGTTCCCTGTCCAGTGGTTTCAGCCGGAATAGGCACACAAGCCTCACTCACCTTAAGTGCATCATCAGTCAGGAGTCGATGCCAAGCAAGCTAAAGAGGCACTTAAAAATCCCAAGCATCCCTCCCAAGAGAAGCGATCTGTTTGTGAGCAACAGCCAGCGATATATATCACATATCACTGCTTGTGGCTAGATTTTGCCCTGCAAAGCGATGGAGTCAAGGTATGTCTCTGTGTGACATGAGTGCAGGCTCAGTCGCTTAGTCTGACAATAACATCTGAGGAAAGCTGACAGGAATACAGGTCTGCCTTGGAATTTTGGTGTGTCTGAAAGTCAGAAAACCACTGTTGTATGGAGGGGCCTGGGAGATGATGCTTCATGACTGTCTTCACTTATATGAGTAGACACTTTACCTGAAAATCATCTATTTTGCAAACAAAACTCTTAAAGTCATAAAGAGCTTAAGTCATTGTCCTGTTTCTTGTATTTCCAATCATGTCGGATTAAAAAAAAAAAAAATTAAGATTAGGAATAAGAGTGTCCATAATTATTTCAGTCATGATGTCTGAGAACAACAACTGAAAAGATGCCCATAAAAGTAAATGATTGACAGAAAAGAATTTGAATTTAAGGAAGACACATTTTTAGACTAAAAATCTGCAGGTTGATCCTTTTTTAATATAACATATTCTTAAAAGCAACTCTAGATTTCACTAAAAATAAAGACAATGATGATTTTTTTTTTTTTTTAATTCAGCAAAACAAAAATAAAACAAACCAAAGGAAAAGATGGCGGGGCCTTGTGAAATCTATCTATAACAACAGGCTCAACAGAGAAGAACAAATTAAAAATGGTACTCCATACTCCCAGCCGTCCTGGTTTGGGTTGTTTATAATGGGACTTGTTTACAGTAAGTGAAATTATATACAGCTTGGACCCTTTTGGAGGATTAAAGCTCCAACTTTCTGGTGAGGTCACAGCCTTTTTACTGCATTTAGTTATGCAGAGGCGGGTGAACAATGAAATGACATCACCTGCATTTGTTTAGCCCACAGTGTGACTTGATTCAGTCACGTCCTGCCCCCTCCTCTTTCGCTAATGGAAATGTTCCATGTTCGTCCACAGAAGTTCCTGGATAGTGGCAGCTGATGCCAGCAGCATCTATTGTAAACCCAGCGCTTCCTTACATCTTTTATAGTCGAATAAACAGCTCTGCGTCCAGCTCCGGTCCCTGCTGACAGAGTTGCATGTACACTAACCAAACAATGCCCCCATCCTTTTCAAACCACAGCCCACCATTGTATAACCTGGCTCCCTCAGTGAATTTGAATCCCAAATGTACAACAGTTACAAAACACACTCCAATTCAGTTTAACTTACAATAATAATATGTTTATTTTTGTAAACATGGCAGATATATATTGGCAGCAACACACAAACACCTTCACATTCTGTAAGATAAAACAGCTTCAAAGATACAAAAAGAAACAGAGAGGGAAGTATGAGAGGAAGTCAGTTCGTCCAGAAGGAAGTAGCTCCCTGCATCCAAAGAGGTGGTTGGAAAGTCTCAGTCCAGCACAGATCCCTGTTTAGCTGGAAGACCCTCTGACTTCCTCCACTGTGCGTTACGTAGCGTGAACCATTTCTGTAAGAAACAAACAGGACAAACACACCCACGGGTGGAGTTAGAACAGGTGGCAGGGGGTTTTGTTCACTAATGTAAAGCCTGAAACACAAGATTGATGATGCAACTTGTGGACTTCTTATGTTTCCAAGAATTAAATACAGGCTTCTTTAAATGCATTTTCAGCCCGAGGCTACTGGTTACACACCTACATGTAGACAATAACTTAACTACTACTAATACCAACTGGAGCGCATTACTCTGTGGGTCTCTTAAACTGCTAATCTAATCACCCAATTTGTGTGTATGATTATCA
>VOQK01004082.1:22145-34371 GCA_015052645.1 Benitochromis conjunctus | reverse complement strand
TTCTCACCCCCCCCCCCCCCCCCCCCCGCACACACACACTCCCTGAACTTGTAGTGTGTCATGCTTTGTTTTCACACCACACTGTAACTGGTTAGAAAGCTTGGTTTGGCTCATAAGAGCCTTGCTATGTATGATCCCTCCAAGCTAAAAACCTATCAAATACATAATTTTCTACCGTCTCATATTTTGAATGTCCTGTTGATTATGCAATCAGTGTTTAGTATTTGTATCCAGAGGAATTAGTCTAGTACAACAGGATCAGCATCTGACAGCTCTTCTCTAGCAAATTGAATCTGAGACAAATCATTGCTTTTAATTAGAATAAAAGCCTTCTAGGGGGGCAGCTCCAGCCACTACATGCTCAGCTAGCCAGTGGTTTTTATGAGCAAGACTACGAAGGAGGGATATTGTTGAGCTGGTGTCTTTTACGTTTTAACAGACATTGATTCAGGTTTGAGTGAACATGTTGTCAAAAAGAAGTTACTGCTTACTGTATTGTCCAGCATTTTATAACATTAGACAACAAACCGTAACTGCAGCTGTAAATGAGCACTGTTAGAATAGCAATTTAACAAGTCCGCTGAGCGCTTTCTGGTTTGTAGCTGAAAGAAATCAGCTAAACCAGTATTCACTGAACAAACCTGTATTTAATTGCACATCATGACTGTCTCAGATGAGATATTTATGTAAATATATTTACTTTCTTTCTCAGAGTTACATGAGAACATTGATGTTACGGCAGTTGGTACCACCCGTGTCTGTACGGTAGAGTTTAAACTACTGCAAGCAGCCACTTATGTTAGCTTAACACAGTAAGTGGACATGATGGTTTACTGTTCCATGGCCGTGATATATAAGAGAAGAGCTGGTTGAAAAATATCCCTTCATTACCAAGGTTAGAGTTGTAAGAAGTGCAGTATGTATTCTATGAAATGCTGAGATGCTCATCTTGTCCGTTCATTTATTTATTTATTTATTAAATGACATTCTTTGCACAACAAGACAACAACTTCCTACCAAGCAAGTGATTCTGATTTGGTCAGAGTCGCGTCTACTTGTAAATATTATATCAAATTTACACACAGACTAAGCTTTTCCTTGAATTCTATCTGTATATTTAATGGTTATTCTTAAAACCGTTAAACACCACTGAGGTTGGAGCGGATAGAAGTTAAAACTAAATCTCTCCTTTACACATCCATTTAATGAAATATTTTATTATAATCCATCAGATTCGACAGTGTCATAATGATAGCGCTGTGATTTTGATACGTTTGTTCATGCAGTTGTCATTTTTCCAGGTTTCCAATAGGCTAAACTGTTTTAATAAAGTAGTTATTTTCTAGTCTTATTTACCAAAGTGCTTAAAGTGCACGCATTCAATACAATATATTCCATAGCACTCGCATCACTGCTTTATCTGCTGTTGCTATAGCGACGTAGGCACTTCAAATTGACACCATAGGTGTATCTACTAAAAATCTTAGATGAGTTCAAATCTCACTGACCTTGACCTTAAGCTCAGAGGTCCAGTTTTCTTGACCTTGTAACTCGAGAACAAAGCAGCGTAGGAATTTGACATTGATACTGTGTGTGTGTCTGTGTGCGCGCACTAGGAGGCTGAAGGGGTAGCACTGACCACTTACAGTATTTTTCGCAGGTGATTGGTGGTGTGAGCGCACAGGGTAATCATGGCTTAACTAAGTTAGCTGATAACTTTCTACAGCTACTTATCCTGATTGCTGACGTTGGGATAAGTGGATCCAGATAATAGAAACATACCCTGGATATGCTGGGCTTGCTTCATAGTACAGGGCTCAGTTCTCCAATAACGTGAATGCCATGTTTTAAATCAAACGGAAATAGGAAGTCATTTAACTGCTCCGAAGATGGATTGTTTTATAGTTCCATGACAACGAAGCAAACCTGAGCTGCTGGTGGTCGTGCAGTGTGAAAGCTGCAGAAGGGCAATCAAATGTAACTGGTGGAATTTTGGCTTCCAGTGACCCCAGTATACATTCTCTCCTAACTGTCATCTTCTCTTTTTGTCTTCTTTTATCCCTCACTCCTCTCCTCCCCTCTTAGCTTTTTTCCATCGTTTTTAAAATTTGTTTTATGTAATAATTTCTCCCTGTCTGGTGTGATTATAGCTGGCCTCCAGGGAGAGAGAGGCCGCCAACTACAGTCAGAAGCTGAAGGAGAAGTTCCAGCACCACCCACAAATCAGACGCATCGCTCGCCACCGACATCTACCAAAGAACATCTACCAGCAGACCAAGGAGCTGAGGATTATGAAGGAGGCTCGTCGTAGAAAGTACGCGTTCATTTTCTACATAACACAGAAACTGATTTTGTTATAGGAGCCACATTAAAGTCACTCTTTATCCATGATGTCAGAATAGGTCTGACCTAAAGCAGTCACACCGGCCTGATGGAAAATATCACAGATGGGACTGCCCTCTATGACATGGTCTCAGTTGGCATTAAATACTCATTTATATGCTGCATTGATTGTCCTACTTTGCACTGCCGTCCTGTGATTCATAGCTCTTTTTTTCCCCCCCAATTACCAGATGTATTATGATACGTCAGACATCTGTTTGAACTGTGAATGATTAACTATCTGTGCTTTATGCATTATTTTCAGAGTGCATCAGTGTAGTCTGTGACGTAGGTGTTAGGTCAACAGTCTCATATTCAATCACTCTCCTCACTGTTTGCTGTTTTTTCCCTTCCCCGTCACTTCATCCTTCCTTGAATATTCTCACCAGAAAGCTTCGTTTCACATTCATGGTCCCTTGTGTCGTTTTTCAGGGAGAGGAATGTCCGCAAACACAGCAAACCAGGAAGCGTTCCCGTGGTGTCTGAGAAGGAGAAGCATGTCGTCTCTGTGGTGAAGTAGGCCAAAGCCGGAGAAGAGAAGAACCAGAGACTGAGATTACATCTACATGGATATTTCTCAAATTTCTGAAGAAGATTGAACTCGACTGTTGGGGAAAGGAAAAGGACACAGGACTATAAAATGCATTCAGACCAAGTGTACTTCTTCAGTAATGTTATTGAAGGCTTGGTCCTGTTTCACACTTTGCTTTGTGCAGGTTTGCATTTGTCAACCCAGGAGCCGCGACCGTCTCGACAGTTATAAAAGTTAAGATGCATCATGCTTGGAACCACTGATGATCAGTATGATGCATGATAAATGGATGCATCATTTTCTATGAATAAAATTTAACAAAGAGTGTTAATTTCTTATTCAAACTACCAGAGATGGCTTTCATCACCAAGTCACAAAGCAAAGATATTTACTCTGAATTCTGTCCATTTCCACCCGATGTAGCCTACATATATAGCTAACTACGTACTTTTGGATGTTGTCTTCATTTCCATAAGTCTCAAAAATTGCAACTGTTAATTGATCCCATAATTATTTCTTTTAAAGTCTTAAAAAAAACTAATTATCAATAAGTGGTAGATTTGTTTCCATTTTAGCCTTTTAACTGGACAGATTAAATCCTAGAGCTTAATAAACAACCACAAAAAATTCTTACTACCGAAAAAGTGCAAGGAGGTGTTGGTTTTTTTTTTTCATGTTTGGAATACCACATATCAGCTTATGGGCTGTTCAATGTGATATGCAAATGGATCCGCACAGTTTTTCTGATGTATATTTATAATAAACTTCATTGTTTGTGCTTTAGAAGAAACTATGAGCTCAGTCATTCACACATCAAACTCAAGAAGTTCCCACTTGTTTTGACTTGTTGCAGCAGATCAAGCTAGTGGTAATTGACTTTAGAGTCCTTATTAGGTAGAGCCTCTATCCTCTTAATGATGTCTTTCAAATCCTACGAACAAGTGACAGAGGGTGACGAATGTCTTTGGGACAGTGATAGAGGTCAGGAAGAGGAATGTGTAGTTGTGGAGTCGGACCTGAGAAATGACCAGTAGGATAAAAGTCACCCAGATAAGAAAGCCTTTGCAGGAAGGGATACCACACACACTCCTAGATCAAGGTGTGTGGAACTGCTTTGATCCTATAATCAGTTTAATATCATTTAAAAATATGCCTGCAACCAACTTTTTTCAAAATGGCTCACTCACAAAACTCTTGAAACGAACTGCAGATGTTGCCTTCACATCCCTAAATGTGTCCATTTAACATACATGGAGCCAGTAGATATAATATTGATAATAATATTCCTGTTTCCACTGTGCAGTGCACCAGAACAGCTCACAGGCCTTGTGTAGCCGCTGTGCCTCTGTTTTCTTGCGCGTATCCCTCAGAATCTCTCACGTGATCTGGCATCAAAGCCGGCGTGTGCCGCAAACGGTGCATGGAAGCAGAACCGCCGCTGCCACACCTGCAGCGGTTACGGTCATCGTCGCCGGTCATTTTCCCCATTCACCTCCCCACTTTACACCCCCACCCACGCTCTCATGGCGCTCATGATCTGGTTATGAAATATGCATGACGATGCTCTTCCTGCTTCCAGCGGTGCTCCAGCTGCGCGCCGCTCTTCCACTCCGCGTTTTAGCGGCCGCTGTCAGCCTGCTGTCAATGAACATCCAGCGCATCCTCTCGGCTTTATTCTTCTACGTGTTTCCATCGCTCCGCCTCTTCTTCCACCTCTCTCTCTCTCACACACACAGTACCCCCCCCCCCCCCCCCCCCCCCCCTCCCCCCCCCCCCCCTCTCTCTCTCTCTCTCATTGCATCCATTTTTGTGCATTAAAGAAATCTCCAAGAATTACTAACCTGGAGGAAGGCGAGCTAAGCAGAGTGACGGAGGAGGGTTAAGGACCCCAGAGGCAGACAAACAAGGACGGACCGGGCATCTTTTATTCCAACATGCGAGTGAAACCCCTCTAAGGAATGGCAGCGATGGGTTAGACAGGATTTAACATGACTGCAAAATAAAAGGCAAGAGCTGTCTTTCTTTTTGTTTTTGTTTTTCTAAGCCTGTGTATTTTTCTACTTTTTTTTAATCCCTGGATGGATGGAAGCTTGTGGTTGGAATACCTGAAGGTTATAGCCTATAGCCTGTGCACTCTTGTTTCTTTTAGGGCATCTGCTTCTTTCTAATCTTTGACTCTCTCTCAAATGCTGGCGTGTAAAAGTGGCTTGAATATTCCCAGCTCGGTCAGCTGCAGCGTATTTGATAAGTTCACCGCGAGTATTGCACTAGCTGGGGAGTAGTTCATAGCCTGTAGTTCATATTTTGACGATTATTCGCACAGCACGCTGTAATAATAGTGATAATAACAGCAATAATAGTAATGATAATAATAATGTGCATGATACCGCTAACCAAGATGTCATGCTGACGGTAAGCCGCGGTGCCTTCTGCAAACCACACCAAACCAGAGTGAACATTTAGCGGCTTTAACACTAAGAAAAGAACGGTTAATAAATAAATAATAGCGGCCACGATGCTGCCGGTTGACGGTGACTTTCTCGTTTTTTAGCCACTGTGTGTAAAAGATGTCTGCTCCACACGGGCCCCGGGGCGGCCCTGGCCCTGCTGCTGCTGCTCCCTCAGCGGCCGGCGCCATGCCGGAGATGCCGGACCTCAGCCACCTCACCGAGGAGGAGAGGAAGATCATCCTCGGCGTCATGGACCGACAGAAGAAGGAGGAAGCAAAGGAGCAGTCTATGCTAAAGTAAGCGGAGCGAAAGAGAGGGTGTTAACAGGCTGTGTCTGTGCTGTTTGGTGAATAAACCCTGTGTGTTTGTGGGTTGTCATTAGACACAGCGTGTGTACATATCTCTGTGAGATACTGGTGGTCGTGTTGACTCTTGACTTCCAAGCTAGAGCTTTTCTCTGTCGACCACTAGCGGATAGTAGGCTACCGGAGTGATTATTACAAGGTCCCCTCTCGCCTGGCTGACGCTTCTCGACTTCCCCCCTTTTAGAGCCTTTCCTATATTATTCTACTAGCTTAGCATCAATGCTGTAGTGCAACATGAATTTCAGCCGCTTTCCTCCCACTTTGTTGTGGCTGTAGCTGTAATGGGTTGGGTTTTAGCAGCGGCGCCCGCCATTTTCACGTAAAAAGCACGCCAAATAGCTTAACCTTTCCCCACGAACGTCACCGAGATTACACAATATGACACTGGAAAGATCATTTAAGGTGTCCTTTGTGGCGATGGCGCACGCTGGTGTGTGTGTGTGTGCTTGATTTCAACGTTAAAGTACCCCCCCTCCCCACCGCTCCTCTTGTGTACAGATGTCGCTCGGAGCTGTTTCAGCACCACGGCGCTGTCCACTGTAGGGTTTTAGCTTTGTTTGTTAAGGTGGACCGGAGTATTTCCGCCATCATGGCTCTAAAACTATCACCGCCTGAGCCATAAATCTTATTTATGGTGGGATATTACCCCCGCTCGTCTTGACCTGTTATAAAGAAACACATTCTGCTGATGGACTGTTAATTAAAAAATGGCTTTGAACCCGTTGGGATTTTTATGAGAGAGGGTTGTAAATGTGGGCCTTAAATGTTTCAATCCTGTTGATTTTCTTTGGGTTTATCTTTTTCTTCAATGAAAAGCTGCACGCGCTTTTCGTGCTGCATGTTTTTTTTTTTACTATTGTATTTGAATGTAGCATAAATATCCAATTGCAGTTTAGGTGTCAAATGGTTTTGTTTGGGGGGGGGGTTGTGCCTGAGAGCTGCAGCAGGCTGACTGGTTGCATCCATCCTCTTAGCAGGTGCCAGTGACTTCAGTGTAAGGGATGTGTGGCACTATCACTGGGAGCTCTTTAGAAGCATTAGAGGTATTGTTTTTTTCCCATTAAAGGGTAAATATTTGCAGCATTCTTAATGGAGGGAAAGTTGTGCAATCCCTGCCCAGTGCTGCTGCATGATAAACATGACTCATGTACTCCAAGACACGGCTACCTCAGCTGCTGCGGTGCGTGCTGGGTGATTCATCCAGGCTTTTTCCGCCTTTCCTCCCCTTTCACTGTCTCCCCTCGCCCTCCCTTACTCCCCAACAGTGGCATGTTTTTCCAATTTCTCTTTCTCCGGAGGTAAAGCGAGATTGTCAGTTTTAGTCACTCTTAGTCTGACAGTGATGTCAAAGCCTTGTCATGACTGAGCATGGGCAGAAGAGGCTGTTCTTTGCGACAGGCGTGACTGGCTGTCTCACCATAATGTTGAGTAACTTGATGCACGCCACACAGGCTGAATGGACACCAGATGTTGGGAGGTCAAAGAGGCCTTTGTTTGAGTTACTTTGCATAAGAATCACTGTGTGTTTTCTTTTCAGTGTTCCCCTTTCATGCCTTGGTGTGTGTGTGTGTGTGTGTGTGGGGGTGGGAGGGTTAGATCATGTGCTGCATTACATGTGGCAAAAGAGGTGGATTTTATACTGAAGGGTAGCTGGCACTATTTTCCTGTCTACTGAGACTCTGATTTGACCGTCTGACTCCTCTGTGGCCTGATAGTAAAGTTTTCTCTCACGCAGCAGGATATTGGCTTGGTTTTAGCATGCCTCTCTATACATATGAGATGACTCATCATGATTCATCAAAACAGTAGATCCCCACTTCTTTACCTATGAATCACACAAGCAGAACATATCCCGGAGCAGCATTAATATGCTCAGCCTTGGCGTATGTACAACTGCAGCGGATTAACTTGTCATTAGATGGTTCGTAGCTTTTCCAGCAGTGTTGGAAACAAACACCTCCACACCGCAACAACATCTAGCCCTGCTTGTGTGGCTCACGCATCTCTGCTGTCGCAGTCTCAGTCCGATCCCACAGCAGCTCTGATAGCTTTTCTGGAAAGTGGCAGCTTGAACATTGAAGTGTGTAGTATAACAGAGGGAATCCTGCGAGGATGGAGGGATGGAGAGAAGAGAGAAAGAGAGAGAAGTCTCCAGCTGCAGGGCCTGCCAACTTGCTGTCATCTCACTGGAGGTGCCACGGTGTGTGCGTGTGCTGAAAATGTGCTGCCCCAGTGAAAAGTGTATAAGGCAGCGGCATACGTATCTGTAGCTTATTTTTATTTCCCTGGAGGCTCATCAAAGCTGTAGCCTTTAAATCATATTTCAATGCATAATTCTAACATGTCTACCTATAAAAGACAATTAAGCATATCTCCTGGTCAATTTGTTCCATTATAGAGAATCCTCTGGAGCTTTCCATGGTTCACTGAGCCCCTGAGCAGTACACTAATGATGGCTATGGGACCCCCACTCATGTAGACACTCTGTGTTTTACAGCAAGGTACCAGCTGCCTATGATGGGTTACCCACAGAATGCCTGTAACTCCACTTCTCCTTTCTTCCTCCTTCTCTAGTCCTCCAGGCCGGCATGCTAGAGTGTGGGAAGAATAACTGTTCGAATAACTTCAGTGGCACAAGTCTCACCCCACCTACCTATCAGTGACATCAGCAAGCACTGTCCTGTTTAATTGTCTTTTCACTTTAAACACCACATAAGTAGCATCCCAGTAAATATGCCACTTTGTCCTCTTCTTTGCGACAGTGCTCACCCCATGGATCAGGGGGTACTGTGCCATTTGTTCAGGGATCGCCTTTGACAGTGCTAATTATACTGTCTGCCTTGAAGGAGGGACTCCCACTGAGATGCAGCTATTCCAGGGCTGTGAGGTGTCTCCTGCTCTGCCATCTATTTTGGCTCCCCCCTGAATTTAATTGCACAAAACAAAGTATGACCTATTTCCTGTATCTGGGAATATGTTTTTTTCTATATTAAGGTTATTTTTTAATTTTCATTTTATCTAAAAAGCCCCCCGCACTAGAACTTTAAGCATCATGTACCATAGCATAAATATCATCACTAAAGCTTTTAGTGTTTATGTAAACATGGAATGCAACACTTCCAGGCAGAAATAAAATAATATGTGAAAACAATGTCAGTGAGTTTGCTTTGAAATTAAAAGGACAAGCCAGCTTTTTAATATAGCACTTTCAGTAGCGTGCAAGACTAGAATTGTAAGAAATGGATATCCAAAAAAGGCAGAGGTATCCTAACTGCTAGCCTCTAATGTGGGTCAAGATCTAAAACAATTGTATCCTACAGTTCCCCAAATGCAGCGTGATTGCATCCTTCTGCCATAAACCCACCATATACAATAAAAGGTCATTGATTTCAAGCCCCAGTTTGCAACATTGATTTTCTATTTCTAGTCTCAAAACCCAAGCAGGGTAATCCTAATGACATCATCACAGACGCTGGAAAACTCTCTCCAGAGACAAAGAGCACATTACACACATTACTTTCACAGGCTGAGTACAGCCCTCCGTGATTGGTAAGCTGTTCACTAGTTCCTTTTCACTTCTCTCTACGATGAGTCGCCTAAAAACACAGACTACACTTCTGGTTAGCATGCCTGTCAACAGCTATGGTGTCTGGTGTTCGACATGAAGCGCATTGGCCTAAAATTAGCTTTGATTGATCACGTCCCATTTTCCGTTAACTCTTCCCTTGCTCTTACCTCCCCTACCCCTGACATACATGCACACTCAAAAACCTCCACCCCCCTACCCCAGCCCCGCATCCTGGTCATTTATCTGATTGTGCCAGAGAGCTCAGCATACCAGCTGGGGTCAGAGTTACTGAGAGGCCCTGTGTCCCTGGAGGCTATAGGATCTCAGGCCTCCTGAATCCGTAGTAGTTGTGGAGTACTGTACTCACACACACCATACAGAGGTCTAAGCCTCTAAAGTTCTTGTTCTACTCTACACCTTAATACTTTTGTTTTCATTGAATAAATAATACCACGCGTTGGATTATGTTGGCAGCAGTAGTCATCTGAATTCGAGAAAAATATTAACGCTTGAAAAGTCTGTAATGTCTGTGAAACAAAATTTAAATGTAGGACAGCCTCTTACAAAAATATATGAGGGGAGAAAATGACAACATATTACAGGATGAGAAAAAGTCAGTGAATTGAACTGTAAATCTGACTGTATATCTGTAATGTTGTTTGTAATTAATGAATTCCAATAAAGCAAAAAAAAAAAAAAATGAAAAGAAAAATGAGAGAGAGTCGTATCGTTGTGAAATAAGGTGAGGCAATGCTGTTAAGCTTCCCACTGGACAGTTTACAGTACACTCCCTCTCTGTTTCTCTCTCTCTCTGCCTCTCTAGTCCCCCTTAGCTCACTCAACCATGCTTACTCGCCTTCCCATGCAGAGAGCAGATTCTGTCATGAGTCTCCCATCCCCCATCGCTTCTCCCGAAGGGAAAAAATAGAGAGAGAAAGTGGAAGAGAAGACGTTGTCTTGACTCTGCAAAGCAAAGCGCACGCCGAATGAATGCATCATCATGCTAATTAAAGTATCTGTGTGGTTTGGTTATGGACAGGTGGTATATTTTAAGCAGTTTGGCTCAGTTTGAGCTAATGTGACATGATTTACTGTATATTATACACTTTAAAATAATATGTTTTCAAGTGGCTTGTAAGCCACTACAAGTGGGTGTGAAGCCATATATCTTCATTATATTAAAAAAAATGAACTTTTTAAAAGCCTTTTACTTCTTTATCACACTGTTAATGAACACTTCACTGATGTATATCAGCTCTGATACAATATTAACCACGTATGTCTGTAAACGCTTTGGTTTTTTTTTCATCCTCTTCAAACGGCCCACTACCAGCTGATGCTGATATTCTGCCAATAACACTGAATCCCTTTCGTTTTGAATATGATGCCAGTATCTAAGAAATATACCTTTAAACATGACATGTGGAGTAATTTTAGTTGGTTAGACCGATCTTATTCCCAGCTTGTCACATTTTACCATTTGAATGCACTTGGTAGATTTAAGCATTAGTTTACAAGATAAGGGTTCATTTTCTGAACAAATGTAAAATATCAAAATCCAAGCAAGTAGTTTTGGTCACTGACATGTATCAGTCTGGAAAAGCTTACAAAGCCATTTCCAAGGCTCCAGGGGACTTTTGGAACAGTGGTGAACCTTCCCAGGAGTGACTGGCTGACCAAAATTACTCCAAAAGTACATCGATGACTCTTCCAGGAGGTCGCAAAAGCACCCAGAACAACATTAAAGAACCACAGGCTTCACATGTCTCAGTTAAGGTCAGAGTTCATGAGTGAAAATAAGAAATAGACTGGGCAAAAATGGCATCCGTGGGAGAGTTCAAGGAGAAAACTACTGCTGACCAGAAAGAACTTAAAGTCTCGTCTCACATTTTCCAGAAAACATTGTGATGATCCACAAGACTTTTCGGAAAATACACAGTGCACTGACAAAAAGCTGAATTTTTTTGGAGGGTTTGAGTCCTGTTATATCTGGCGTAAAACTAAAAACCCATTTCAGAAAAGGAACATCATACCAACAATAAAATATGGTGTTGGTAGTGTGATGGTCTGGGGCTGTTTTGCTGCCTCATGACTTGGAAGACCTGCTGTGGTAAATGGAACCATGAATTCTGCTGTCTACCAAAACGTCCTGAAGGAGATCCATTTGTTTATGACCTCAAGCTGAAGTGCACTTGGGTTCTGCAGCAGGACAATGATCCAAAAGACACCAGCAAGTCCACCTCTGAATGGCTTAAGAAACACAAAATGAAGACTTTGGAGTGGTCTAGTCAAAGTTGTGACCTGAAACTGAATGAGATGCTGTGGCATGACATGTGGTATGAAAGCCTGTGTATGCTCAAAAACACTCCAATGTGGCCGAATTACAGCAATTCTACAAAGAAGAGTGAGACAAAATTCCTCCACAGTGCTGTAAAAGACTCGTTGCCAGTTATAAATGCTTGATTGTAGTTGTCGCTGCCAAAGGTGGCCAGGGGGCAATCACTTTCTCACACAGGTCCATGAAGTTTTGGATTTCTTCCCCCTTAATAATAAACACCTTCATCTAGAAAATGCATTTTCTGTGTGCTTGTGTTATTGAAACATATAAGTGTAACAAACATACAAAAAATAGGAAATCAGGAAGGGGGCAAAAACACTTTTTCACACCACTGTATATCTTAATTTTTAAAGCAACATTAATGGGTTACTTTTGGCCACTTCCTGTAGAACGCCAGCTTTAACATCATATGACATATTATGACTTTGGCTCTATCTGAATGTTTTTGCCCGGCCAAATGCCAAATATTTAATATTCAAAAAGAGTTTTTCAGTAAGAGTTCCTCCTGGAACTGAATGGCTTTTGTACTCTTTGGATTGAATATATGTATATAAGCTTAAAAATCAAAGACCTCCAAGGCACTCTCTTTTA
>VOQK01004073.1:12643-24205 GCA_015052645.1 Benitochromis conjunctus | reverse complement strand
GAATTTATAACATTTCAGGGGTTGACTGTCCACATCGACTAGACGGTGAAGAAGTGCTGTGTTGGCTGTTTAAGACAGACACACTGGGGTGTCTGTCTTATTTGCCAGATCAATGCTCAAACGGAGCCTACCGCTTTAGACGACTTGTTAATGTGTAGCACTGTGCCGTTGGGCTTCATTGCTTTGTTGCTGGCCAATTTTTATAATCTCTTTTATAGCTGTATTGACCCAAGTGAGTGAAAGAGGAGATATGCTATGGAGGTCCATGTGTGTGCATGCGTATGTTGATGGAGGGGTAAAATTGGCACTGTCTTTTCTTAACTGGTGCAAGAACAAGTCCCTCTGGGTACTCTATCCACACCCTGTCACTCTATTTCCAAATGGGTATGGGTGTAGTTAGTTTGGCTTGTCATTGCTAAGACATGTCAACACTGAGAAAATACAGGCTTACACATGCATAGGAATGGTTTACTCCTACAGCACACACACTACTATAACTCAATATATATTAAATGATCAATTTTACTGTACATGAATTTCTGAGACTGTTTACAGCACTAAGGTGTTGTTGCGTTTAAAACATTAGGAAATTAAGATCTGGACTTAACAAGACGGTAGTGAGAGGTGTGGTTTGGAGATATTAAGATTTTTGTTGGCAGTGACCAGGACGAACAAGATTAAAATATATATACAGTGTGAGTATATCACAGGAACAGTTCAGGATGAGTGGCTAGGAGACAAAGTTAGAGGCAACGTTGAGGTAGTTTGGACTTATACAGAGGAAGGATGGTGGCTACATTGGACAAAGGATGATGGAGATGGATGAAAGGATGAAAAGAAGAAAATGACAGAGAAGTTTTATGTATATACTGAAGAAAGAGGTGAGATAGAGGCAGATGGCCCACTGTGAAGTAACTGTTGGTTGATTAATTAATAATTCATTTATTTATTGGTGGGCAGCACAGTGGCATGGTGGTTAGCTGTGTAGCACTGTTGCCTCAAAGCAAAAAGGTCCTGAGTTCAGTTCCACCATCAGGCCGGGGTCTTTCTGTGTGGAGTTTGCATGTTCTCCCTGTGTTTGAGTGGGTTCTCCCCGGGTCCTCCAGCTTGCTCCCACAGTCCAAAGACATGCACTTAGTGGGGATACGTTAATTGGAAACTCTAAATTGCGTATAGGTGTGAATGGTTGTCTGTGTATATGTGTTAGCCCTGCGACAGACTGGCGACCCGCCCAGGGTGTACCCTGCCTCTTGCCCCAAGACAGCTGGGACAGGCTCCAGCGACCCTGAAAAAAGGATAAGCGGAAGCGAATGGCTGGATTTATTCATTCATTCACATAGTTTTTTACTGGTAGACAGACAAAAAACATGATATGAAAACTAGACAGATTATGATATTATCTAACCTTACCGCATTAGTTGACTACGATATTGTGAGCAGTGAACCCATTTTTTCAGCATCAATCTCAGACCATGCAAAAGACCTTTTACAAATATTTTCTTACTTTCACATTAAAAAAAAACAATTGCCATAGCATGGTTAATCTATTTATTTTATGTCCAGTCAACCCAAGTCCAACTCAGTCACAGTCTCAGCAGATCACTTGATCTCAACACCAGGGCACATCTGCTGATGGCTCAGCTGATGACCTTTTAAGCATCCAGCTGGCAAATCTCACATAGAAAACACTAATTGGGTTGCTTTAGCTTGTTATGTTTCTTGCAAGCCACTTTGCAACACATCTCCACCCCAGCTCTTTCTGTCATGCTGTGTCTGAGTTAATCAGTGTCAGATCTTTTGTCACTGATGCCTCCTCTTCTTTTGCTGCCTCTCTTGATTCAAAGATAGCGAGGTTCCAGGACAGAGCCATAATGCCATATATAAATGACTACACATGGAAATAACAATCTTCTTTTGATGTCTGTGATCATGCCTGAAATGAAGACTATTAAATTCAAAATGTATTTTTGATAGGAAATGCCTTTTAAGTGCCACAGAAGTGCATGCTTTCTTTAATATGGCTTGAAGCACCCCTTGCTGATTATCCCTTTTCTTAGTGCAAAGTATAAGCCTACAGGCCTGTGCCAGCCATAACTGCAGTATGGCTGCACTGCTGGCTGTGTGCCTAGTTTATAGAGAGAAGAGACAATAATTGGAGGACACAGAGAGAAGGGGCAACAGACCACCTGCTGCTTGTGTTTTTTTCAGGTGTTTGAATGCTTCACAGATACAAGCACTTAGAAATATAATAAAGCATGCTTTGAATTTGATTTTTGACTTCTTCTCATTGTTAATATATTCAGGCAGTGTTCCAAAACTCTGTTTGCACAGACACATGTTTGCCAACTGGTGCGTTTGTTATCATCCCCATCCCCCACCCCCCAGATGTAATCTTTGAAAATCTGCAAAAAATAATGGTAGAGAAGAAATGACACCGGGTTGGACAAAAAGAGAAAAGTGAATGAGATAAACTGAAAACACAAGCAAGGCTTTTGTGTGTGTGTGTGTGTGTGTTTGGGGGGGGGGGGTTGTTTGGCAATACACAGAGAGCAATAGTCTGATGATATCCATGATCCAAGGCTTTGTTGCCTCTCGTATTGATGTAATCCATCTTCTAAGTCCTGCCTTTTTCTGTCTACACCAGGACTCTTGTGCAGCACCTGATACACTCTGTGGACAGTATTGTTGAGAGGTTATTCCCTCTGACTGAGCTGTGAGTGGCCATCTGAACAGCTGGCCTTAGAGAGGAGGGCACTGGCATGATCACAGGTTTTTTAAGGCTAGACAGCACAAAAAAGCTGGATTTAATCATAGTTTACACCGTGCAATAGAAACCTTGTTTCAGCTGTTGTAGTGGTGTGGGGGGGGGGAGAGAAAGGCATGAGAAATCTGTGAGTAATGGCATTCAGCTTAAGGTTTCCTTGATATGTTATCTAGAGTCTAATCCCTGAGTGGGAAGGCTACAGGTGCTGTGAGGGAGAAAGGAAGTGAGAACGGGAGACTGGTATGGGCTGCGCTCGCTAGTGACTCATCCTGTTATGAACTGCACAAGAATTTCATTAGAGAGCAAACACAAGAGTGTCCTGGCAACTCTGAAAGCTCCATAGTGAACAGGTTTATGGTGCCGTCTTAATTTAACAGAATATGAAGGACACAAACCTCTAGAGGCTTTCTGCGTTAACATCCCTCAGATTACATTACGGTTTGTATTTCCTGTCTCGATGCAATACTTTCTGTGCAGCGTAAGCTTCCTTTAATCTTTTTGCCTAATTGGTTAAACTGAATCATAGTTTTAATCAATACTTGGAAAGATGTTGATTTTGTCAGGGAAAGAAGGAGCAAATAAGAAGCGCTAACTGCGCTGCAAAAATATTTTTATTTATGACTGCTACAAAAATTACGCAACACTCAGGTCAGGTTGTTAGTTTTCTCCACACGCTTACACTGTATTCTCTAATGGAAACCGGTGGATGTGTGTAATAAAGCCTTGGAAAAACTATTGAAGCAATGCAAACCCTGCGATTTGCAGGAGTCTGTGAAATATGCTATCAAGCCAAGTCATATAGAACGAGAAACTATTTAAATCCTCATTCAGCAATCCCCCTACTGTACATTAGAGTAAGATAGTGATGTGGCGTACTCCACAGCACTTTCTATATTTCATGTGTGGCTTTAGTTTATAATTGGAGAAAGACAAGAAGTACAACTAAAGCCAAAAGCATAGTATATGACAAAATAATATAGCACTGAGTGTATGAGTAGATTAAATATAGAAGACAGAAAATGTAAACGCTGTTTGTTGTCCCTATGTATGCTGTATTCAAAACTGTTACAGTTTTCTTTACCAGAGGGTTCTGTAATCAATATTATTCCCAATATTCTTCTTTGTAAGTCTAACAATAAACTAGCAGAGATCTCTACAAACATCTTTATCAAATTTAGTTACAGCTTCTTGTCAGGGTCATGTTTCACCTCTACATTTACAGGACACCTTTAATGTAGAGAGGCATGTATCTGCAGACAGTAATCCTCAGGAGGCCAATCATAGTGACTGCTTGACCTTATTATTAATAGAGACTAAATGGCGAGAAACACCAGTGTCAGACAAGGCTAAATAATCTTTCTTGAGAGCAGCCAGTTTGTCATGTGCCTCCTACTGAGATGTGAGTACTGCAGGTACGCTTTGTTTCGTTATACGTTCTTGTGAGTTAGGAAAGCAGTTTCAACTTCATTCCTGTGTTTGTGCCTGTTTTGTTTGTTAGTTGGTACAACTGTGATGAATATTAAATTCATATCCTTTCTTTTTGTGTCTCCAGTGAAGTTTGATGACTGCATGGGAAATGAAGGTGTGGTCTTCCAGAGCAGCAACCCCCTCTTTGGCGTGCGGACAGATGGATCCATCTTTGCCCAACGAGAGGGAGCCAACCTAGATGAACCTGTCCAGTTGAAACTGACAGCAAGTGGTCCGCACACACGTGTCTGGGAGACTATGGTGCAGCTGGCACTGATTGACCTACCGTCACCTCAACAAACTGAAAATGAGGTGAGTTTCACACTTTATGAGCTCGAGCACAGACACACAGAAATATCATGCTTCAAATTTCAATTATCGTTCCAGAGCTTCTTTTTCCTATCACATTTTCTCCAGTGGTCTGGTGATAGTAACAGCCAAGAATCAGGTCAAAACTCCTTGGGGTTTCAGCGAAGGGGAGAGAGGGGTTGGAGCAGAAAGAAGTAGCAGTGCCACACAGTTAAAAGTGATAGAATCAGACTGCCACAGGGGGAGAGTAAGATTCCCCTCAGCCATAAGCTGTTATTGGAAAACATCCTGTGCCTTGGGTACCCCAGGGGTTCTTGTCGCTTCCTTTTCTATTTAAAAGCTGTCAGAGGTCAGATACAGAGACTGAGCAATCTGAGTCTAACTGTCCCCATGACTATGGAACCACAAGGCCAGCTCTGAGAGCCAATATCACCCCAAGTGTTAATTACATTAGGCAAAAACAGGGGCCTTTGTTCATTAACTAAGTGCACATGTCACATAAGTTATTGGGAAAAAAAGTTCCTGACCAGATCAAATCTCCCTTACATAAAAAGAAAACGGAAAAAGGCTGCCAAGGATTTGTTTTTACTCAGTAGACAATTCTCGTTTTCGGTAAGAAGCAGCCATTATCTGCCAGTCAAATAAAAACACTAACATATTGAAGACTGTTATAGAGCGGCTCTAATGAGAAAGGTGTTACCTTTCTGTTACCACAGGGAAGTGCCAGCTGATTATAACTTCTTTGAGCTCATTATTTTGGTTTTTCCATCAAACTAAATGTACTTTAGCTGTTTTCTGCAGCTTTCTTCACTGAAAAACCTCTAAACGGCCACTTTACCACTGAATCAGATCTGTCCACAGCGCAAATCAACTCTGATGGCTCAGACTGCACAGCCGACGTACGCAAATCGGCAAACACATATATATATATATATGTTTGCCTATACATACATATCTGTGAGGAACTTCCGCAGTAACGATTTGACGTTAGCATGTAGCTGTGAAAAGTGTGCACAACTGTTTTGACTCTACTTCCCTTTCATGCATGCACAACACATACATGAAAGGGACCAGCTCCTAACTGGACATACCTGAGACTGACCAGCTGGTCACTGATCAGGCCCCAAGAATGAGAATCCAGTCCCTGGCTGGTCAGTTGGTGCATTTGTCATTTATGCTGTGATGAATTGAATGTGTTTTTTCCCCTTTGTTTAAAAAATTATGATTAAAATGTTTGGATTAATTTCACTTGACATGGTTGGTTTACTGTTTTCCATATCTGACCACAAATGATCTTTAAGCCAATCATTGTTGTAGGTACAAATCTGAACAGAGAAATATTTCTGATGGTATTTCTGCTTTAAATTATTCACAGCTCACTGATCAACTGTGAAGTATTTTTTACTTCTTGTATATAAAAGATGAAAATAAAACCAGTGAAACATTTCCATTATGCTAACAATCAGTCAGACGCTAGTCATGTGCAATGCTAGAAAATGGAAGAAATGGCTACATGTAAGTCATAGATTCACGGAGCCAAATAGAGAGTGGGATATCTGCTGATAGTTAATGGGAATGAGGGGAAGCGTGTGCATTGTTCTGGCTCTGAATAGGTTGATCTTTAATTATGCTCTTTTATAGTTAATGCTGGCTTATTCACTGGACTGAGTTTCAGTACTAAAGTGTCAAAGGTCAAATGAATGCATTTTGAAACTTAATTTTCCACTGAGTCAATTAATATGTATATCCCGAGGAGCAAAGAATAGACAAGCAATCAAACAAGATGGTCAGAGGTCACAAACATGCTACAAGTTGTAACAAACATGTATGAGGACAGCAGGAGAAAGCAGGGCGCTAAAACAAAATGTGATGTTTCATTATGGAAATGGCGCTTTGTGGTGTGCTCTGTTGAATAATAACTTCCAGATGTCTGGGTAGCCAGGGGCTGGCTGATATCAAAGCATGCAGGGTTATGGGGAGGCAGTGGCGTGGAGGGGAAGTGCTGGGACCACCGCCAGCTGGCTAAGGCTGATGGCACCAGGGCTGGGGGGGGGGGGGGGGGGGGGGGCTTGGTGGGGGTTTGGGGGGCATCCATTTCACACTCAGTGACTCCTGTTCACATAGCATTACTGCGCATAAGCATGTGTGCAAGAATGTTATTTTATTGTGGGAGATTATGTTGGATCAAGTGTGTATTATGCTAATTTTGCGTTAGGTTTTCATTGCTGCGTATGCTCTGTGTGTGTTTGTGTCTTTGGTCGCCACCTAAAGGTTTAATCTGTGCAGGGCTGCATGCCAGAGAATGTGTGCGCCGTCTGTGTTGCATTAAGAAAAATAACTAAATCTCTAGAATCTATAAAGCTGTCTTAAAAAGTCCACTAACTCCAGTTTGCTTTTGCTCCTTTTCCTCCGTCTTTCATAAGAGTTTGAATAAGTGATCACATATCTCTGCTTTTCCTATTTTTCTAAATCTGTTGCATCACCATCCTGTAATTTTTCTGTGTGAATATGAGTAAGAGAGAGTGAATCAGGGCTGCAGTTTGATCAGAATTATACCACGGTGAAAGAAAAACCTGCTTAAGCCTTTTGCTGCAGTGATGGGCAGAGATCTTTCTCTCTGTGTCTCTATGTTTTTATGGGTTTTTCTTTTTTTTTTTGCATCTTTTTCTCTCTGCATTTCTCCTCGGGGAACTCACTAGTACCTGTTAGCATGTGTAGATAAAAGGATTTAGAGCATGACTTATTTAGGCAGAGGGAGGTGAGGGGGGTCACATCTGCTTCTGACAACTGACTCCTCATCTCCCTCAATCCATCCCAAACATGTCTTGTTCCACCTCTGCCTCCCCTCACTGCACTGGTGGGATGTGGGGCAACCATCCCCTGCAGTCAACCCCGTGAAGCTTTCCTCTCTCTGAAGAAAAATAATGCATTTATCCAGGCCTAACTCACATCTGTCTCATTTCGCTCATGCCCATGTGCGCAAACCCAGTTTGTGCACACGGGCATGTTATGCTTAGCAGAAATTAGTTTCTTGAATACGGACTGAATGCAAAGGATCACACTGAGGTTCTGGCAGAAAACTATTTTGGCCGGCAGATGAAACAGAAAACTGTGACTGAAACCCTAGTCATGCTCAAGTTTCTCCAAACTGCACAGTGCAGGAAACATAGAATATAGTAAAATATGTTAGCAGGACTAGTCTGCCTCTTGTGCAGATGGGTGACACAGTACAAGAGGAGGAGGGGAGACTGCTGGTTCTTTCTTTTCTGACTCTGAGAATGAGCACAAGCTGATCAAGGATGATGAGGATTTCTGTCAGTTCCAGTGCAGTGGGTTGTACTGTAGCACCCCCGTTGGTCAAAATAGGACATGCTTCTGTTCCTAAACTGGCATCTTTAGATGGCGAGAATTTAAACACACTCATATTTAACTAATTCATATAAAACTAAACTGCTGTCATAGGTTCATAGTTTACTCAGTTTTTACTCATGTTATGTCTGAATATGTACTGAATATTTTATGATATTCTACTACATTTGATTGTATATTAAAATACTTTGCAGTTACTTTCAATTTTATTCATATTAAAGTCATCTATACACTTTTGTGGCATCTAATGTAATCAACAGGTCAGGTCTTTGATTGAATTACACAATCATGCACAGTAAATGCCGTTTTTTACGATGATCAGGGTTGAGATGTTTAAATTACTTTTTTTTTACGACATTACGGCATACTATTAAAATGTAAGACGTGGAGGCTGTGCTTTACCTTGAAATAATTAGAGATCTTACCACAAAAGATTGCGGTGAGTATTTCTTTTTTAAATTGGCCTTTTTATTTTTTTGTGTGTTTGATTGTATACACCACTTACACATCAGCAACGTTTCCAAAGCTTGGCGTTTTTAGCAAAAAGCCCAATATACATTTATCCATTATCCCTGAGCATAAAGACAGCAATTTAGTTTCAGGGTTTTTTTGTTCGCGATTACAGCAATTTAGTCAATACCGAAATCATGAAATAGACCTGACGATTACTGTCTGGAATTGGTGGAGAATAAAGGAGGCTTACAAATTTCTCTAAAATATTATGACTGAATACCAATATAATTTTCCATATTGTCCTTTTTGTTATTTTGGAAATAATTCATCTTTAAAATTCTGATTTAAAAAAAACAACACCTTTACTGTGATATCTGCAGGGCTATTTGTATTAACACTGTGTGGGGATAAGAAGCGGATGGGCTCCTGTTGTCCTCCTTTAGTAGAGGACTTTTGTATTTGACTATTTTTTTTATTTATTCATGCTGTTATTGGCTAAGAGACATAAAATAGTGTTCCAAGTGAGGATGTCTTCCCGTTGTAATCGAAAGCCGAATACAATATTATTATTGTTATTGCATTTGCTCAATGAGAATTTACAAATGTAATCTTAAGTTTTCTACTATTGTTTTTGTACAGGAATGTGTGGTAAAGTGTTAGAGCAACAATTTTAATGTGCATTTAATTTAATAATATTTTTTCAAACCTTTTTAAAGCAGTACTACATGGTTGTTTTAAAAGACACGTGAACAATCATGAAAAAATAAGCTTTTATAGGACTCTATGCAGTCCTGTGGGAAACTAAGTACACCCTTTTATGTCCATAGAAATTAATAGGGGTAGTAGCAGACAGGTGCTGATAATGACATGCAGTTCAAGTGTTCAGTTCACCCACAAGTGTGACCACCTCTTTAAAAATCAAAATTTTGGCATTTTACTGGTTTGGAGAATTCAGTACTAAAAGAATTTGCCATAACATACAAAAGTTACATCTCAGACTTTACAGGAATCAGTTAAAGTTTGTGATGGTATAATTAGAATAAGACTGAACAAGTACGGCTTGTTTGAAAGCTTTCTGAAACAATGTCCTTTACATGGACCCATGAGACCAAAGTGAAAATGTTTGGCCATAATGCTCAGGACCTTATAATCACTGAGTCAATGATGAACTCATCTGTACAGCAAAGTAGTTTAAAGTCAAATATTACAACATCTGTCCTACAACTAAAGCTGGACAATGAAAAACGACAATGGTTTCAAGCAGAGTAGCAAATCAATAAGAGAAGTGTGTCAGTGGCCCAGTCGAAGTTCAAACATCAACCTGATTGAAGTGCTGAGGTGTGAGGCCTTAGCATTAACTTTAGAGCTGTGCATAAATGAATGCCTGCAGACCTCAAAGAACTGACACAATGTTACAAGGAAGATCACTGTTTTATTTGGTCTGTTTAAAAAAAATTATGGGAAAGTGTGGCAGTGATGGGATGCCGCTGGGGATGCAATGGAGAGCTCTGCTTTGCTGCCTCAGCTGTCTGTTCTGGGCCCACGGCGGGAGTACAGTGGCATGCTGAGGTCTAAAGTGCTGCTGAACTCTGCTCACTCGGGAATGGATCCCAGTATGGACAACAGACTGCTGCACAGCATGGAGGATGGTTTGATTTGGTAATATTTTGCTGACTGAGCTACTTCTTGCCTTACAAGATCCAAAGATGATAGACAGCTTTTACTGTTGTTGTGCTCTTAGAAGACTGAATGAAACAACAGTGAGTGGAACCCTCCCACACTCATAGGAACTCATAACATGTGTCTATTTTTTTGCTTTATAATTATTTGTACTTAATTATTTCAATTAATTATTTAAGGTACATATGATGTGGTGCTGAACTTCAGGCTTAACAAAACTTTCCTCTAAATTTCATACGGGCACCTTTTCTGCGTTAGTTAATGGACAATTTCATCTAAATTACTAGAACTCACTATATACTAAGCTTTTGTTGGACTGCCAGCTTCTGTTGACAAATTACACGTGAGGATTATTCCTGTCCACAGCTTACAGCAGGTTTGTAAGGCATTGTTTCACAATTTAAGATTTCATGGAATATCATAAAGTAGAGATAAGCAGCAGAAATATGAAGTCTATGGGTTTCTTTTGCTTTCTGTTCTCGTAATTTTTTTTAAGCCAGCAGGAGCAAATGATGGAAACCAAAAACAGCTATGGGAAATATTATTATAATATTGGCTATTTAAAGTATTTGTACAAAAGTGGCAAAACTCTGCCAATGCAGAAGGTTTTATAATTTCAACCATTTAAGAGCAGTAATTTTGTGGATGGTACATTAAATATTTATTGCACATGGCCATGTGGAGCAGCAAATCCTGTCTTTCTTTCAATGTGAATATGGTCTCCTCACCTACCGTAATCCTTTACCTGTGTAAAAATCTCTCCTTTTGCACTATTACTCAAAGTGCCCTGGATTTCACAGTCCAAGATGTCTGAAGTACAGCACTTGGTTGATGAAACTGAACATGACACCTAAGCCCATGCTCCTCCACACCCCACATCCCTACCCACCCACACAAACACATACACACCATATGCCAGGTTGCTTGACACATTTTCTTTAAAGCAGCCTTAAAAGCTTTTTTCTTGGGCGTCCATCTAATGAAGTCAGCCTTGAAAGCGTTGTTTCCGCTGGCAGATACAAGCCAACCCTCTGAGGGACCTTGACCAGGCGAGAACAAACAGAGACAAAGAAAAAACACTTTTTATAGACTGCATCATACAGGACCTTCAACTTTCAATATGTGCCAGAAGCCATTGCCATCTTCCAACACTGTAGACTGCTTCTGTGTTGTATTTTATTTTTATTCTCAAATGTCAACTGCTGGGGAGGAACTGTAAAGCTACACGTTTCACAGAAGTAATAGAAATCGAAAAACTTGAAGAAAGATTAACAGCACTAGCCACCTTTAATGGAAATACATGGTAACTGAAGCTGTTCTTTACTTATTTATTTGATTATTTTTTACAAATGAATCTGTGATGCTGGGTTTTTTTTATGCTCCCTCCCATTACACATGTACACAGTGTAATATATTTATTTCCATATTTTAAACACAAAGTTAGCAGCTGCATTTAATTAAAATTGCAATTTAGTGTAATACAATATGTGGATAACTTTTTTGATATAAGATTATTTACT
>VOQK01004072.1:15758-31507 GCA_015052645.1 Benitochromis conjunctus | reverse complement strand
CTCTGGTATGTTCTCCCAAAGCAACTTATTCTAGGTGAAAAGGGTAAACTAAGTGTGAATCGTGAAAAACTTATGGATCATTGTACCTTGGTTGGACTGGAGTTAAAAAGGCCCCACCTTGGAGCCAAGCCTAGAGGAGAGCATAGTCAGCAAGCGTATGGTGCTCAGGGTTTAGCCCATGAGGCCACCCTTCCTGTGGACACACTACTTGCAGGAGGGGCCATAGGAGTCTGACGCAGAGTGGATTATGCAGTGGTTGTGTCATGCTGACCCAGCATTCTGAGTTTTGTGTTTTTTGTCATGTGATTTAAGTTCACTTTGTTATTCTTAAGGTTAATTCTGTACTGCCTTGGTTATTCTGTTTAGCTTCTGTCTGTGAGGTTCCCCCTTGTGTCTTTGCCAAATGAAGTATCTCTGGGTCTTGCTCACAAGTGAGGGGAGAGAGGATCAGGCGAGTGACAGATGGATTCGAGCTGCATCTGCAGTGATGTGAATGCTGCATCGGTCCGTCATGATAAAGAGAGAGCTAATTTACTGATCAATTACATTCCTACTCTTACTCATGAACAAGACCTGGTCATGAGCTCTGGGTAGTGACCAAAAGAATCAGATTGCAGATGCGAGAGGTGGAAATGAGCTTTCTCTCAAGACTGGCTGGGTTCAGCATTAGATATAGGATGAGGAGCTCAGCTGCTTTCTACTCCTTGACACTAAAAGGAGCCAGTTGAGATAGTTCAGGCATCTGACTAAGGTCTGTTCCAGGTGCTTGTTAGGTGAGGTGTTCTCGGCATGTCCTACCAGATTTAGGACATGCTGGAGAGATTACGTATCTTGGCTAGCTTGGGAACACCTTGATGTTCCCACCCAAAAGAGTTGGAACAAATGACTGGGGAGAAGGAAGTCTGGATGTCTCTGTTTATAATGCTGCCCCCATAACTTTGTTCTGGATAAGCAGGAGCAGATAGATGGATGGATGGATGCATGCAAAGATGGATGGAAATAATTCCTCAATTTACACTTTGTTTGTGCCTTCAAACTCACCTTTACGCCCAGGAAAACCAAACTGACCGGGCTCTCCAGGGTCACCAGGGCTTCCCTTTTGACCAGGGATACCCGGATCACCTTGTGGAAATGGCCCATTCGGCGGTGATGCTGGAAATATGATTCCAGGCAAACCTTTTGGACCTGGAAACCCTGGAAGGGAAGGGTGGAGAAAAAGAGAGATTTAGGAAAGGTAAAAGCTAGAAGATTGTGGGAAAAGGAAAGGGGGCAAATAAAAAGATTTATGCTCTCCTACCTCTAATTCCTGATGTTCCTTTGTTTCCAGGAAAACCAGGGTCACCTCTGAAACCCTTGACACCAGGAATTCCAGCAAAACCACTGTCACCCTTTTGTCCTGAAGGGCCAATACATAATGTTTCAGTTTACCTTTTTGTTTTGTTTTTAATTGAAAACATATGGGAACAAACATAGAAATGGAGAAGCAACATTTTTAGTTAATGCCATGTATTTTAGGCATACGCCACCATTTAAACCAGGTCTGGCAATGAATCCAGGGGCGCCAGGTAATCCTGGTTCTCCTTTTGTACCAGGGGTGCCTGGGAGGCCTGGCAGGCCAGGGTCACCTCTGTCTCCCTGAGCTGTACCTGGACCAGGTGGGCCGGGAGGACCTGGAGGACCTTGGACACCTGTAAGAAAGAAAAAAGGAGAGGAAGAGAGAAATGAAATGAGGAAGGTTGAATAAATTCAAGTTAAAGGGAAAATAAAGAAAAACTAAGCAAAGAAAAGTATAGGAAAATATAAATGGAAAAAAGAAAAGATGTGAAAAAGAAAAGAAAGGAAAACAAAATCATCAAAATGAATTAAGGAAATGTATTTACCATACTGTCCATCCAGTCCAGGGAGACCTGCGTCTCCAGTAGGTCCAGGAAAGCTTTCTGTTGACCTGAGTCCAGGAGGTCCAGGAACACCAGGGATCCCTTTTAATCCAGAAGGACCTGATATACAGAAAGACAAAAATAATCTATTTCTCTACATATAATTGCACATTCAATCTGCACCTTTTTATTTCATTGAAATCTATTTCACCTGGATCTCCTCTTTGTCCATTTTGGCCGGGATACCCTGAAACACCGGGTTGGGAAACACCTCTTTCTCCCTTCAATCCTGGACTACCAGGAAGGCCAGGGCGACCTCCCAGAATTGCACCTGGATTTAAAACAATGAAGTTGTTAAATCTTCCATCTTTGCAAGACTAAAACAATCAGAAGTATTTTGACCCTGATGAAGAGGGTGAAAACTTTGCCATAGCTTTATGCTATACAGCTTTGAATAATGAACTTCTGCAGACACACAAAGGGCCAGTATACAAAACTGCTCATCTTTCCTCAATTATCTAGCCATAGGTACTAGATAAATTTCAATTTTTAAATAGTTCAATAAATTCCCATATGGCCTTTGGAATGCAGACCAATTCAGCAGGTTTTCGCGGGGGTCTGAAGCAATGGGATTAGCAGAAAACCTTCCAAAAACATTGGAAAAGGCAAATGGGTAACCTAATTTGGAAAAATCAATGTAAGATTACTGTATGAATGTAGTGGGTTTCCTCTTTTCCACAATTCCATGATAAGTATGGAGTTCCACAGGGTTCTGTGCTGTATTTACATTATACATGCATGAAGCCAAATAACACACACCAATTAGTTAAACTGCAGGAATGTCTTAAAGACATAAAGACCTCGATTAACTATAATTTCCTGCTTCTAAATTGCCCCTTTAACCCAAAAACGAAGCCCTAGGAATTAATCTGCTCTTAGTGGGTCATGCTAAGATTAACATTAGCTTTGGATTATCTGGTTAATTGTACAACTCATTTGGTTCCTGTGCAAGAGTGCTGAGTGAGTAGTGAGCTGTGAAATAAAAATGGCTATAGAAGAACAGAATCAGCTGGTGTGTGAAATGTGATTCTTGCCTGGGTTTCCAGTCAGGCCTTTGGGTCCTGCTAGGCCATTAAGGCCATCCAAACCAGGTGGTCCAGAAAAACCTGAAGTAACAAAAAGCAAAACAAACAAACAAACAAACAAACATTAAAAAACACCGGAAAAGGCCAATTGGTAACCTCGTTTGGAAACATCAGTGTGACATTTGTGTATGAATGTAGTGGGATTAATTTTTTTCTTTCACCTTTAAACCCACGATTTCCAGGGAATCCTGGCAGACCAGGAGCCCCATCAGATCCCCTTTCTATTCCTGGCAATCCAGGCTGACCCTTTGGTCCAGGGAAACCAGGAGAGCCTACAGAGAAGAAAAACTACATCTCAACACTTTCTGTAAATACAAATGTCTATGAAGTCATGAAGGAATTACTGCAACGGGACCTTGTTGTCTTAGGTGTTACTCACCCATTATTCCAGGTCGTCCCTGTTCACCAGCAATCCCCTTCTGTCCGAGGAAACCTGGATTTCCTGGAAACCCATTATCGCCAGGCGCACCATCTTTCCCTTGATCGCCTGTTGACATATTTAAAATGTTTTCAAACTTATGAAGCAATCAGAGGTTGGTGACCAACTCCGATCCCCCCAAAAAGCTCGTCCCACAGTACTAAGAATTGATTCACCTGTACTAAAAATATTTATTTTATTGAAAATAAAATATAAAGGAAATGTAAATTCTGATCCATGTCAACATATTTATAAAATATTAGTAAATAGAGTATTGTGGGGTTTAATGTCCTTTTCTATAGTGAAATGTAATTAAATGAATCTGCTGTCTGTTGTTTTAGAGGAAAGATTTAAGTCTTGATGCATGCTCAATCATCCAGGTAAGGAAATCCCAAAAAGGTGATTATATTCATCTGGACGTAGTGTTTATAGTGGGAGAAACGTTTTGTCACTCATCCGAGTGACTTCTTCAGTCTCAGCTGACTGCAGATTTCCCCAACCTTATAAACAGTACATTTGCACAATGATTGTAACTAGCACCACAGGCGAATGATGGGCTGTTAGGTCAGTTTCTTGATTTAATATGCAAATTGTTCAATGACCATATACAGAGATGTAAAGGGTACATCTTTCGCTATCTTACAATGTGGTCATTGCAGCCATTCACCAAATCTCTGCAAATGGTACTCATGCCCATTGATCAATTGTCTTTGATCAGTGGTTGTTGATCAATGGTCATGACAATTAAAGTTTTGCCATAACAGAGTATGATGAGTCTTACCTGGGATCCCTGAATCTCCTAGCTGGCCTCTAACTCCTGGTGCTCCAGGGTACCCAAAAGTTTCTCCATGTAGTCCTAAAGAAAAAAACATTTAAGTCAACAGATGCATGTATTTGACTATGAACAGATGCGAAAGAGGATGTGTATCATTGATGGTAGACTTCATATGTACTCTCACCTTTGGCACCAGGCCGACCAAGTTCTCCAGGCCTGCCAGGTAAACCTGGAACACCATTATTGCCCTAAAAAAAAAGACATCAGAATTTTAATCTCTGATTTGGAAAGTTTGCTACATGTGTATGCATTTTTTCTTACATTTGGTCCCATAGTGCCAGGGAATCCCATGATTCCAGATTCTCCCTTTTGTCCAGAGAAGCCTGGAAGTCCTGATTCCCCAGGAAAGCCAGGTTCTCCCAGCAGCCCTTTACTCAGATCAGGGAAACCAGGAACTCCAGGTCGCCCCGGACGACCAGGTGCACCTGACTGACCCTTGTCACCTGTTAACCCAGAGAAAGATTAGAGTTTGTAACACAAGGTGACAGATGTTCAGAGCAGCAAAAAGCCATTAAATACTTTATTTGTTAAGCCGACAGATATCTCAACACAGACAACTGTAGATGCTCTCTGTCTGCGAGGTAACATTTCCACTAATCTGAGTCACTGCCCTGGGCATCTTTATTGTGTTGGTCATCTCAGCACCTTTTGAAGTGCTGCTAATCACACAGACTACGGTTAATGTAGAAGGGCGGGCCTCAGTTTAAGGGAGTAAAGCTCCAATATTTTATTTGGATGCTACCAGTTGGCAGATATCCATCTAGTTTAAGTTAGCTGACAACATAGTAATCCATCCTGTTAGCTAAATGTGTTAACGTCTATCTTCAAAAAACCCTAAGCCACAAATCCCTAAAATGCTGACACTGAAGATTCAAATGGGACTTCAAACAAATGGGTGCTGTCAGACTGACTATACCCATCTTTTATGTCTATTAAAGCCATTTAAAGCAATGATATATGATTAGTATCACACTAAAAAGTGAAGCTACTTTCAGCTGGTCTCTTATTCACAGTATAGCTTTGCATTTGTGATTTAGCAGAGATTTTACACTGGAAGGCCTTCCTGATGCAATCTCAGATTTATGTTAATTTTAAATACTAGTTATGCTTCATCCACCAATTCACTGTTAAAGTCCTCATCTACGAAAAAAAATTCTTATTTTAAAAATGAACGTGAGTCTCTTCTCTAAATGATCTCAAATTTACCAGAAGCTCATAATATAGTCTGCAGTTAATTTATGTCCTTCAGATTATCCAGTGACATTCGGAAAGAAGAAGCAAAGCACTCTGTTACCTCTGGGTCCAGTGAAGCCAGTAAAGCCGGGTCTTCCAGGGTCTCCGAGGTCTCCTTTCTCTAAAAGCTCAAATGAAATAGGTCTACCAGGAAGTCCGGGTGGACCAGGTAATCCTCTGTCACCTGCCAAAGTAAAAACAGAGGGATGTTGGTGCAAGGCCACAGTTCATTCTACTTGACTGATATACTCTTGGCCCTGAAAGATAACCAAAATGAAAGAATTGTGATGATATATTTGGACATGATTCCCAAATAGGGGTCCCCATCATGAGAGTCAGTTGTTGTGGTGGTTCAACCAAACACAGTCTGGGAGAAAATTCTCATGGTACCCAAAATTTAGGATAAGCATCTAATGGTGCGAGCCCTGCAGAAACCTACCAACCAATGGGAATGCCAAATGGAATTCAAATGTACAAAAACAAAATATCTGGGATACCATTAAAAAATAAAGTCTGGCTTGTTCATGTAAACAAGATCGTTTGTATGAAGTGCCCTTGAGATGCTATTATGACAGAGCCAGGAGTGAAGTGGGAGCAAAACAAACAGTGAGGGAATTGTAGCCATGAGTAACCATGTCACACAGTGTGGCACGTGATAACCTTGTGGAGTACATTACATAGCTGATTCCAGGTGTCAGTATACTTATTCCTTTTAGGGACATTTTACCTTTAGTTCCAGAGAATCCAGGCGGCCCAGGGCGTCCGTTTACTCCAAGCACTCCAGGCTGTCCTTTCACTCCAGGAAATCCTGAGCTGCCAGGACGTCCTGGGAACCCAGGGAAGCCCATCATTCCTGGACCTCTGTCACCTGTGGAAATTAAGATTGTTGGTCACTAGTATGATATCTGCAACAAAGCAGAATGTCAGTGACGTAATGCTGCATAGGTAACTGAAACATATGAAGTAGAGAAAAAAAGTAAAACGTTTTCCTGTCATTGGTTGGCTGTATTGTGCAAACTAATAAGAATTAAAATTCACAGAGAAGTCACGCTTCCCTATCATTCAAGGGTATAGCACACATGTTCTTTGTTATACAGATGACACGCAGGTTTATCTATCCTTGAAGCCCGACGACACACACCTGCAAAAGTGTGCGTTAAACTGCAGGAATGTCTTAAAGACATAAAGACTTGCTGACCTCTAATTTCCTGTTTCTAAATTCTGATGAACCTGAGGTTATTGTACTTGGCCCTAAAAATCATACAAACATATTGTCTAACCAAATACTTACTCTGGATGGCATTATCTTGGCCTCTAGTAATGCTGTGAGATATCTTGGGAGTTTGTAATTCATTGCTATCGGGCTGTCTTAAAAATTTCCTGAAACAGCCTTAACAAAGGAATCTTGTTCACCACCACACCATGGTCATGACAAAAAAATATTTGATGAGATCAGTACATTGTAGTAATGACCGTATTACTGATGTTCGCACAATGGTCATATGAATTCCCCAACCATGCCTTCATAATGTGGGAGTCAACCAGTAGGATCACTCTGTCCATCATCATAGTCAGTAAAGTCATGATCAACATCTAACACGACACTACTGGGCCTGATATGTTGTGCACACAACTGGCATGTAACATGTTTGGCAAGGTGATATGTCAAGCTATCCCAACCTTAGGTATTTGACAAGGTCCTATTTTGTAATTGTGAATGCAACATTTACCATGTTCAGGACATCAGGAGTGAGAGTTTAGTGAAATTTGAAGTACTATGCAAGGTTATACCGTGAATAGAAAAATGCCCTGAAAATGACAAATCTGGCATTGAAAAAAACAAAACGAAACAAAAAAACAACTTCTGCAGACCCTTTCTTCCTGGTATTCCTGGAATTCCATCTATAGTTCCTGGTCCTGGTAATCCGGGGCGTCCCCTTGTTCCTGGTAACCCAGGAGTACCAGGTCGTCCGGGAGTTCCTTTCATCCCAGCAGGCCCTGGGAAACCTGCGTCTCCTCTTTCTCCTTTCCGACCAGGGAAACCTGACAATAATGGAAGGACAGACAGTGAGAAAAACAAAACAATGATCACAATCTGACATTCTTATAGAAATATGGAAAAATAGCTGCTGGCTAATTACCTGGAAAAGCATGTAGTCATGGTAAAAAGAAAAATACAAAATTTCTTATTCTTTTCCTTTTTAATAAACCTCACTTCAAAAGACACGCTCACCTGGTGGTTGCAGTTTTATTCAAGATTTTCCATAACATGTTCATCTGTTTCCCGGTCGTGTCTCTCGCTCCCTTGGTTCCCTGTGTTTAGTCAGTCCATGCCTTAATGTGAGTGTCTCATGTTTCCTGTTTTATTTTGATAGTCTCTTGTCCTGTCAGTTTTGCTTCCTCCCTGTCTCGTTATGTCTGATTAGTTCCAGCTGTGTTTCCCCCGTTTCCCATCATCTCGTTATTCTCTGTGTAATTACTCCTCTGCCTGTTGTTGCGTTACTTAGTAACGCAATAACGCAGCATGCTTATGGGAAAGTAACGCAATCTAATTACTTTTTGTAATAGAAATAATTTACTTTACTCGCTACTTGAAAAAAGTAATCGGATTACAGTAACACATTACTTTTAACATGTTACTGCCCATCTCTGATCATGACCTTTAACGTTTAACATGACAACCGAGCCCTGGAGAGTCTGAGATGTACCTCTTGGGCATTTTCTCTGAGCATTGCAGGTCTGACTGAGGGTGAATGTGCTGGTAGGACCACGCCTGGAAAGACTTTTCACACAATGCTTCTTTTGTTTTTGTTTAATAAGTACACAATGCAACATGTTTTGTAGTTCATCTGAGGCTGTGTTTGCCTAACTTTAAGACGTGCTAAGGACCATAAGTACAACCTTAGAATTTAAGAGGGTAATCTTTCTTTTTTACCATAACTGTATAATAATATAATAATGTGAATTATTATCCTTTTTATGATAAATACACTTACCTCCAATAATCAGGGTTTAACCTAGTTTTTTCTATCTTTTTGCACACATATTAAAGCAGCCTTGCAAACAGCAACAACAATGCGATCACACATTTCTTTACAATACTTTATTGCTGCGATTAGGCTGCAATTGTACCCAGATTGCAGATTTTGTTGCAGAGATACAAAAGCTCAGTGTAGCTAATTTTGATACTCACATTATAGGAGAACCAGCCGATTGGTAATCATACTGTTTCTGAGTGCAATTCCAGACTAACAAGGTTAAGCCATCTAAAGCACACTAATTGCTACTGTTTACATTCTTAAAAAATGAACCCATTTTCAGCACGTCTGTGCTGCAAAGTTGCAGCTTATCATTATTTGATAAATGCAAGGATGTGCTGAAAATAAGAAGTCCTTTTAAGAGTGTAAAATAAAAAGCTTCTAGCTTTGAGTTAAACAGCCTTTGCCCCCAAATCTTCAATTTTCACACAAACCTGTTACAGTTAATTTATCAAACACATCTTGCACTGATTAGACAGAAACACTTAGTTCACAATGAGGTTAGTCATCGCTGCAAAAAAGAACAGCAAACAGTGGCTTTGACATTTCCTACGGAAATGCTTTGTTTACAGAACTGTTACAAAATATCCATCTGGTTCAGTCTTTCTGTGGGGTGTGATGATGTCATTTCCTTCTATCATCATAGTTTTATGTATTTTAAACGAGTTACTGATGCATATGCAGTCACACGACACGATTTGATGAAGCACCTCATCAGACATAGGCAAAAGTGATCCTTCTCTTAGATAATGAGGTAACACTATATTTGGAGGATGTAAACTGCTCCACCCCCTCCCAAAAGATAAAAATAAATAAAAACAAAAATAAAATTCAATCAATAAATTAAAATGCCGTTCAATTGATCAAAAATCATTTTAAAATAATAAATGATATAGGCGTTAATGTTTTAATTTGCCTCTGTATTCATTCACCTTCGTATTAATTTGCCCATTTATTTCCTATACCATCTTTATTTTCCAGAGAAGTGGTGTTACACCCCATCCGAGACTCCACGACTGCACTGTGAAGATGGACATTTGTGCGCAGCGCAGATGAGAAATGAAGGCAGCGGTTCAAGTGTTTGTTCTAATACACCAACAGCAAGAGGATGGAGGAAATGCAAGCCAAGTGTGGCGCGGCTGGAAGGGAGGAGAGATGGACAATGGGACGAGGGAGAGAGTGTCTCACCTTGGCAGCCTATAACGAGTGACCCAACACCAACAAAAAAAGGATGGAGGGATGAGAGGATGGATGGAGATGATGGTGGTGGTGGTGGTGTTGGGAAAAAAAGATGAAAGTGACAAGGAGGAAAAACAGAGACATGGAAAAATACAACAATACAAAAAAAGAGGGAAAAGACAATCGCTTGGGTGATGCAGTGTTTGATAAACAACAACACGATTAAAACGGGCAACCGTGATGATAAATGACTGTGAAAGAACAATGATGGGAAAAAAAGATGAATGAACCAGAGCTGGTGAAGGGATGAGAGGTGGAAGATTTCAGCAGAGATCAAAACAAAGTCATATTTCAGATTCTTTTGCAATAATTCACACTAAGAATCTCTCAAATGTAGAAATTAGAGTGTAAAATGTGCCAAAAAACAAAACAAAATCCCCAAATCGTTTTTTTTTCTCTCACCTGCTGGTCCTCTCAGACCCTTGCTGCCATCAATCCCAAGTGGACCAGAAAAGACATCTTGTGGGTCACCTGGAAGCCCAGGAGGGCCAGGATAACCAGGAATTCCGTTAACTCCGCGCTCTCCCTTTCGACCAGGAGCACCAGGACGTCCATCAAATCCTTCAAGAACAGACTTTGTTTAGAAGGTGTTGCAGGTAGAAGCATTTGAATGCTAAGTTAACTGACATCTGATATTTCAGGACACCAGTCAAATAGTATGTCTTCATTTTTTATTTGGTTTTATTAAAATAGGTAACTGACTTAAATCCTGCTACCCACCAGGCGTTCCAGGTCCTCCAGATGTTCCTGGCTGGCCCTTGTCTCCAGGAATTCCTGGTGAACCGTTCTCTCCGGGAAATCCACGTGTAGCTCCGAGCACCTCTCCAGGCTGGCCTTTGGCTCCAGGACGGCCCGGGAGACCGTCCTTACCCCTGGGACCGTCAAATATCTGCCCTGGGATACCTTGAATACCAGGGTCCCCTCTGGGCCCAGTGAAACCTGCAAGGAATGACAGGCCGCATTAAAATGCACAATAGCAGAGTTAGAAGCACCCTCTCTCTCTCGCTCTCTCTGTGACAGGAAGTTATAACCAACCAAGGTGGAAAGTACGACAGAAAACCGTCAAAGAACAAAGATTAAATACCGATAGACTGAATGTGGCTGAAATTCAGAATTTTTGGTTTCAGATGAACTTCTGGCTGCACTCTGAATGTAATCAGTGCCATTTTATTTACAGTTAATCAGCACACTGTCACAAACTGATTGCATGTAGTTACCACGTGATCCCATTTAATCACAAAGTGATAGCAGACTTACTCAGTCCACCTGCCATTATAACGCCGTCGTGAAACACAGAGGTTGCTTTGAAGACATCACCCGCTCATGAGCATGGTTATAGGCCATGGTTGTAGACGTGGCCCCTCCAACGCCAACATTTCAAGATCGCCACATGTTACTTTTCAACATGTCATTTTGTTCATTGCACAGCCTCCAGTAACTGATTTAGTGTGCCTACAGCATAAATTATCTTTAAATAATAAATCATAATAATAAATCATTTAGCACTAGAAGCAAATGAGACAAACTGTCAGGGGCTGGATCTGTGACCCAGTGTTTTCACTTTATTTTGTATTTTTGATTTTCTTATGTAAAGATTGCGATAATATTAAGTTCTGATTTTATTATTTAGTTAGGCTTTAGTTGAGTTTTATTCTAGTTTTTGTTCTATCCATGTCTCCTGATTTATGAATTGTTTCCTGTTCTCTATGTAGTCTGTCTTATCCTCAGTGTTTTTACTTTCATTTATGCCAGTGTGTTGGTCGCTCCCTGTGTTCCATGCTCTAATTGTCAAGCTTGTGTTGTCATGCCTACGTTCCATTATGTTTCCTGTTTTATTTTGTAAGTTTTGTGTTTCCATGTTCAGTGTGTTTAGTTTTGCCTCCCCTGTGGCGTTGTGTTCATTTGTGTCAGCTGTTTCTCCAGGTGTTTCCACTACTCTCATTACCCTTCTGTGTATTTAAGTCTGTCGTCCTCTGTTGAGTGTCAGGTCGTCTGTTTGTCTTCATGTCAAAGTCACGCCAGGTCATGTAGTTTCTGCTTCCAACTGTTCAGGCTCATGCTTGGATTATTTCACAGTTACATTTTCGCATGTTCCTGTTCAGTTTCATGTGTCTTTTGTCATCGTTTTCATAGTTAGTATTAGTTTTTCCAGTTTAGGTTTTAGTTTAGTTCTGCCTTTGTCTTCCTTGCCTCTTCTTCTGTTTTTTGTATCAGCCGTAATAAAGGCTCGCTTTCTGTTTAAACATCAGTTCATTTCTCCAGTGTCTGCTTTTGGGTCCGTTTCATAAACACACACCGGCGATCCCCGCCTTGATACAAGCTCTGTGTAATAGCATTAAAAGAAGGCTTGAATCAGACATAAATGAATAATTAAATGAATTACACAATTCATTTTACATTACAATTTAAAAAAGCTTTTAGTTTCATTTGTAATTATTTGACTTTTGCATGTTGCGTCTTATTGCAGTCTGGATCACAACGAGTACACGAACATGCAATTTTACCTTCAGGTCCACGCACACCTCCGGTGCCGGAGTCTCCTCTTTCTCCTTTGGGGCCATCAAACCCTGGACGTCCAGGGGGCCCTGGGAGCCCTGGCTCACCTTTCAGACCTGGCCAAGAGGCACAAGTTGATCTCTTATTATTAGCTGATTCTGGGGCCACTAAGACAGCTTGTCTTGACAGTGGATGAGCCTAACTGCGATTGTCATAGAGCTTAAGGGATAAAACATCTGTTAAACTGTACCTGGTTGTCCAGAGAAACCGGGATCACCTGGGTCTCCTGCCTCACCCGTAAATACGCAAGGCAGAGTTTGTCCTGGTAGCAGTCATACACAGGTTAGCATTCAAACCACAAGCACTTGAAAAGTGTATACTTATTATATCTAAAAGTGTATACTTATTTATATATAAACACACTTATAGACTTGTGTATTCTTTTTATCCAATCAAATCAGGGCAACGAGTTGAATAAGCATGATGTAGCACAGGTAAAAATCACATCTTAATAAATATCAACAAAAGAAGAACTAATAAGGCAAAGCTTCAGTATAGTGAAACATCAATTTTAACACCATTCAAGAGATAAGTGATAATGTATTATTATAAATAACTGTAATATATACACAGTGACACAGTAAAACGTTGCATAATTATATTCAGCGAATGTTTTGTTGCGGTGCTGATTGTCTATTGCCTCCATTCACGCCAGCAGGGAGTTAGTAGCAAATTCATCATATGAACTGGAAGTTCAAATGTAAGAAGATGATGGGAATTAGATATCCAGTCTGGGTTTTGTGTTTTGAGGATCATTTGTATTGTTTCGATTGGCACCCTCTCTTTCTTTCCCACTTGGCCACCTTTCACTGGTTAAAAGCAATTAGCAGAGGCATGGCTTGAAAACATGCGCAAGAGTTCAGCAGCTTTGATTGGAGGAAGCGGAGCGTGTATAAACAGCCCTGAAGCTCGACCATCAATCATCAACTGACTGGGCCAGAGTGGAAACCCTGAAGATGCAGGGAGCGAGACGCTTCCATCGGCCTCGTCATGAACAAATGATTGACAGTTAGCCGGTTGGTTCCAGAGTGCACTACGTTTCCCATGATTACTTTCTTTAAGAGAGACTGGGGCTTTTTCTGAAAAGACTCCCTTTATGAAACACGTATAAGCTGCAATACTTGCAAAACAATAGTCTGAGCTGCCAGACTGTGAAAAAAATTTTTGACACTATGTTCTTTGAAAAAAGCTGCACAAACACTGGAGTTTCTTAAGTGTTTACCAAGGATCTACTAATATTACAAAGGTAGAATCATAAAATGGATAAATATGGACCATTTAAGAAAATTCATAACCCGGCAACCCAAAACTGATGAATGGCTTACATCCAGGCTATCACACGATTAATCCTCTGAGGTCTAAGTCATCATCTGTGCCAAACTTAACCCTAACTCTAACCCAAGAAAATCAGAATATGTCATCTTTCTTTTTATTTCCTCCCTAATCTTGGCAATAAGAGAACAAAGAGAACAAAGTTATTTTGCCTCCCTAAAGATGCTCTTCTGAGTAACTTTTCCCTTTTCTATCTTCAAAGCTCCACAGGCTTGACTAAAGCAAAGCCTAACAATTTGCCATGGCTACATTTTTAATGGTTGTTATCGATAAGATTTCTTCTTTTCTCTGATGTTTTATCTGGTGATGTTTGTAGTTTATTACACACTATCCCAATAACTTTGGACCCAACTGTTCGTGGTAGGTTTACTGGCCTAAAAAGTTTCTCTAGTTTTTGGAAGTCATATAATTGGAGCATCATTCATTGAATGTGGAATGCTCTTTTTCTGAAACCCATCAGACAGACCAAACAGGTTGCTTCCATTGTGAACAGCGGCAGTAACATTTGATTAACACTTTACATTCATCCACCAGTTGCTGGTCGACCTGAAACTAACTCTAGAGGTTCTGTCGAAGGCTTGTAGCCTGGCTGGTGGATAAAGGAATCAGTTACCCACCCTGTCCCTCTTCGGCGTCATTAAGCCCTTCACAGATGCTTTCACCTGGACAGATACACATGCACAAAGGAGGTCAGAGAGACGAGGGGATGGATGGATGGGGGATATAAAGATAGGTAGAGAGAGAGGGAGGGAGGCAGAAGGTGGCAGCATACAAAGCCAGTTAGGTTGATTTGCATGCGCCAAAAAAGCCATTAAGTTGGGTTTTCATCACAACAGCAAATCAGCAATAAGTTCCATTTAATTAATTCAAAGCTCATTCAGTTCAGGCAAAAACAGGTTATTGCCTTCAACATGAGAGGAGAGAGAAGAAGGAGGGGCATCTGTGTGCCAGAGATGCATCCAAACACTTCACCCGTTCTCTCTTAACTCCTGCCAGCGACAATAACCTTCATATTAAAAGCAAAAATTAATCAGTCGTCATGGCATGAAAGCACACATTCATACTGAAGATGAGTGGCCAGCCCCTGCTGAAAGGTTTGTGTCATTTAGTCTCAGAGTGGAGGAAGCGGGCGTCTGCTGCTGTCATCCTTTTATATTTATTGAGGCTGTAGCAAAATTTTGAAAAGTGTAGCTAGAAGCTGACTGTTGTTAAGCTAATATATATATATATATATATATATATATATATGGGAAGCAGTGCCGTGAATCAGCCTGTAATGGCTGTGATGTTTTAAAAAATTACAGCATGTTTTCAGTACATCTGTTTTGGTCTGTATAGAGTCAAGGGAAAAAAATTAATAAATTAAAAACCTTTTCCTTGGCTTACATCCTTTTTTTTTTTTAATGTTTAAACCCTTGACAACATATATTCAAATTCAATTTAATTCAACTTGTCAATCATAAGGTGGCCAGACTTGAGGAGTTGGTCCCTGCTGGCCATTAGTAAGATTTCAGTTGTAGTGCACTGTTCATTTCAGATCCAGAGACTGTGTCCACCTTTTATATACAGTCTATGTGCATACCAGATGACATCGGAGTAAATAAATAGCTTATAAGCATTTTCGAATTAGTCACTCTTAATTTAAGCATTAGTAAAACAAAAGATTTATTAAAGAAATACACACAAAAACACTTTTTTTGGTTTGGTTATATAAATTCAGTTTTTAGCTAGCTTAGGACGCATACTCTCTAAGCAGCAGATATTTGGATAAAAAGCCAGACACAACAAACATCAAACTTCTCACCTGTTCTGAGACTAAACAAGCACAGTCATTTTAGCGTAATCAGCTATTACATCATCATCATTGAGCATCAATCATTCCATTAAGGAAGCAGTTTATAGATTGTTGGCTGCAGGTGAAGTGTGTAAGTACATTAATGGAGACCATTAATCATTTCGTTAATAGTTTGCTGCTGCAGCCGAGGAGACACGGAGAGCAGGAAGCTGCTTTGGTAGACAAAATCTAACAAGAGCCACAAGATCTGTTCAGGTCCTGGACAGTTTGGCTGCCTCACA
>VOQK01004070.1:0-10864 GCA_015052645.1 Benitochromis conjunctus | reverse complement strand
AGCAGTGAACAACATCCCTCTGATGCAAGCAATGTTTTAGTGTTCGGAGTTCACACATCTGTCAGCGACTGCAATGAAGAGAGTTGGGCAAAGAAGAAAATGGGTAATCAAACCAGAAAAATCAAGTTTTCTTCACTAAAGAAAGTGCCTCACAATGAAATGTTAAGGGTGCCATATTGTCTTTGTTGAGATACACGAAGATGTTACTGTGAATGACATTTTTACTGTTGACGCTCAGTCATTCTACAGGTTAAGATAATGCCGAGCTTCCATTCCTTAGGCATTCCACTCTGGTCTTAATGTTTTATACATACTTTTTCCTGTTTTTTCATTTGTTGTTTTGTTTTTTTGTTTTTTTTACATTTTTATTTTAACAGAACTTGAATTTTAAATATTCATTGTAAAATAAGTAACTTAAATGTACATATAAATGCCATGTTTTAGCTGCTTTATTTTTCATTTCCATCAGATTGCAAGTTTAAGTACAGTATTGTGAAATGACAACAATGACGATGATGAGGATGATTATCTCGAGGCCTGTGTGGGTGTTGTGGGCAGTTTGGTACTTCTCTGTGATGAGAGGTTCCCTGCAGGAGGAGGGCACTTCATTGAGCTGGATTGTTTGTATCAGTGCAGTGTTCCTCTTGATTGTAAGGGGGTGTGCACAGACTCCTGAAACACTGGAAATAAAATTTTGTCAATGGCAAATATCGATTTATGCTTTTCTTACCCCGTCTTCACCACTTTGATGGCAGCGAGGTTGGTCTACTGAAATCTTTTAAACTAAGAGTAATGCAGCTTAAATAGTTGCGAATATGTTTAAGCTCTCAAATCAATTTTCTTTAAAGTATGAATGAATATTAATGATTAAATCTAATCCTAAACGTGCAGCATTAAAAGATTTGTCTGAAATGTCCGCTTTAATTGGGCCGCTCACTACAAACTCAGCGTGTTTTCCTTCTGCTGCTGTTTATCTGTCTGGATCGTTTTAGTGCAAGTTACCTCGTTTTGCAGATATCGGCTGTAGAAATGTCCACCTTCTCTGGAATGTAATGGAAGTAAAGGGCACATGCTCTGCCGTGCACAGAGCTTCCAAAAATAATGACCTGGGATCCCTGAATAATGTTTAATGTTAATTTTACTACATTTATCAGGCAGATCAGTGCATGAAGAAGCTCCCATTTTTAATAGTTTGTAGGGAAAAAATGGTTCCTACAAAAAGAATGATCTTATTTTTTTTTTTAAATATATATGAGACATTGCATATTTTCTTATTTTTCCTTTCCCCTATTTTTTCCACAACATGAGCCATTAGTTCCATTATATCTCTGAAAGTCGACAACTACCACATCAACCACATGGATGTACAGCTCTACAGGTGATGCCATTTAGTGGTGAGGCTGTACCCAGAATTCATTTCAAGAAGTAAAATCAGTGATGGCTGAATTCCCCTCAATGTGCATTCTGGTTCACTGTAAACTTGTATTCAGTTGTCAAACTTAAATACGCACACAGCCTTTTTCTATAATGGTGATTTAGCATGGAGCCTGTTAGGGATTTGGTTGCTTATACAGCCATTTCCTTCAATTGCACTTGTATTGCTTATACTACACACAAGCACACTAACCAAAGTAAAATACACTGGCCACTTCTATAAATATGTGTTCAACTGTTTAATCTAAGTATTAAATCGAACGATCACATGACACAACTCAGAGCTTTAGATATGTGGACAGGAACCGTAAACAGGAACTCAACAAAGGTGTGCAGAAGAGCATCTCTGCATGCACATGTCCAACCTTGAAGCTGATTGGGTCCAGCAGCACAAGGCCAAACTGGTTAACCACTCCTGTCAGCAAAGACAAAAGCAACTGTGTGATGCTGTCATGTTAGTGTGGATCAAAAGGGGCAACAGGTACTGATGTAGTGGCCAGTAAGTGTATTGATTTCATACCCAACCTGCTTGTCAACGTCCTGAGGTTTGAGAACCACAAGCACAAAAGCTATGTAAGGTCATAAATGAAGTCAAAGAAAAGATACGTTTCAAAATGCTTTATATACAAGTTGCACATACAACATAAAGACTCAAAGAATATGTTTTTACACTTTGTACATCAGCTGACTAGAAACCACTGACAACAGAAGTGATATGAGGAGAGAGAACACGCAAAGTCGCCAAAGTAAATCACAAAATCATAATAACAATAATAAAAATCAGCATAGTTAACTCACCAGTACGCCAGTCTGGATGGCGAATATCAAGAAATTGCAAACTAAATATTGTTGGTTTTGTGTTAGTGTAACACTTTCTCCCCAGCAGTCGTACAGTTATCTTCTATTCAGCTCTTCCTAAGTTTTAAATGTGCCAAACCTTTGCTCATAAATAACATTGCCCCTTGATTCACACAAGGCCTTTTCCATATTTACTCATTTTCAGTGTCATGTGGGCTCCTAACATGAACACGTCACCCACAGTAAGGCACAGTGACTAAAAGAAAAAAGAAAAATGTTCATTCGGAAATATGAAGAGGAAAATTTCACACCATTTTTGTACAGATACACTTTTTTTTGGAGTACAACACAAGTTAAACATTGTGCCTTTGTTTCGTAAAGCAACTAAAGACTGTCGCAGCCAGATAGCCACTCCGACACGGTACAACTGTAAGACACAGAACAGAGAAATTCTGAGAAACAAGTACCAATAATCATACTCATGAACACAATAATCAGTAAGTTAGTTGGCAAGGTTATGAGAAACTGGCAGCCTTTTAAAAGTTAAATCTCAACATGATGAGCTCATCTTCGCATGTGGGGGATATTTGGTGCTGCAAAGCACTGGATTAATGTGCCTGGTTTGTAATGGAGACGCAATGCCGAATGGATGTTTTGTTGATCCTCTATTAGTCCACCAGAGGGAGCGCTAGTCCGTTAATCGGAGAGAGATGACTGTTCACATCTGAGATTTATTCAGCCTCAGTCTGACAGGTTTCCCTGTCAGCAGCCAGTACGAGGTGAGGAGAAGAATGTAGGCAGAGGCCCGTTTTGCACATGCAGGTGCTGTACTTCATTGGAGCTAAAATCAGATTTGACAGCAGGTGGTGCGGATTTACTGGGTTGGAGCGAAAACTCTGTTGCATATTGTGCTGTAGTATCTGGCCGGGGCTGCTCAGAGGATCAGAGTTTAACTGTTGTCCTCGTTCTCTTCCTGCTGGTCGTCTGTCAGAATCTCTGGTAGCCGGAAACACTCCTCGAAGAAGTTGACCAAGGATTGGCTCAGGTGCTGCTGTGTCCCCTCAGCGTGTAGGAAGTGTCCCTCATCCGGATAGATCTGCAGATAAAGACGGAGAAATTGACTGATACAGAAAAGAAACGAAATACATTGTTTTTGTTACTCAATAAGCTTGCTTTGTGTTAGCGGCAATTTTAAACCCACAAGTAATGGAGGATGTGAGTGTGCTGAGGCTGATTTAGTGTCGTTCACTCAAAATCATATTATTATTACTTTTTTAATATTCATTTTTCATTGAATAGTGAAAAAGTGAAGATAGACAGGAGTGTGTGGGCACACACACAGCAAAGGGCCGTGGGTCTGACTCAAACTCAGGCTGCTGCTTTGGTTGCCTGCTCATCCACTGAGCTAAAGTGGTGCCCAGCTTCATTTTAATTTGACTCCACCCTCTGTCCACGGACCGTCACTGCAACTGATCAGTCAGGATGCTATTATGGCGTTGCATTGCTGAGAAAAATACTAAACATAGCTTGTACTGCAGAGGAAGAAGAGTAAAAGAGTGGAATAACAAGGGCACATAAGAGTGGATGAAAATTTTTTTTCTTGGACATTTCACTCATTTTCAATGCAGTCCCTGTACCTGACAATTTTCAGAGTAATGTTGTTTAGTTTGATAGGGCACTTAATGCTGAACCATGAATCATTCAAGCATAATAAAGTCACTCAACTCAAGGAATGAACCCGTGTTTACAGATAGCAGAAAGCGTAACAAAGGATAAAATTTAAATGGTATGTTTAGGCACTGTTAATAGCAGCCTGTCACAAAATTCCATAATATGTTTGCATTTCTTTATTAGAATCTGTGAAAAATATCAACGATAACACAGTTTGACTGTCAGAGCTGTTAGATAAATACTTGGCATATCTTAGTGTTGTGTGCAGTGTGGAGGACAAAAGAAGATGTGGCAGGCTTTAAAAAAAAAAGAAGTCTACAGCAGAGAAACAGTATCTGAAAGTCATGTCTTTAGAAATACGTGGAAAAACAATCCAGCAAAGACCCGACATAGGACCTGAGAGACACATCTGAGCCTTCGGCTGATCCGTCTACTGTTGCATCTCTTCTCCAAAGTCTCATCCAGAAATGGTCTCAGTGAAAGGGTGGCTTGTGTAGAAGTTATTAGTAGAAATCGCAGGAGGATTTTATTTTTTCCTTATATACTGTATTTATTAAAAAAGCCTTTCTGGCATGTATACAGGCAGAGAAAACTGAAGGCACACATCTCCTGCACATGTGCTCTCATGCAGTGGCATCAGAAAAGTGATGTTCTGTTCCAGTGATGCAACACTGATTATGATATTGTGGGGAAAAACACATCAAAACAGAAATATCAGACTGGAATACTGTGCATAAAAATAAACTGCATGTAAATAACCAAACAGTTTTTCAATCTGCAAAACGAAGAAGTTATTTGTCAAGCTAAAATGAGAAAAAGGAGAAAGAATAATACACAAATTAATCAGAAATGAAAATAACTGTTAGTTGCTGCTCTCAAGAGGTTTTGAGAGCTTTCTTCACACAACATCAGCCCATTTACAGACACACACACACTTTTATTCACACCAGTGATTTCAGACACTGTGGCTCACCTGCAGAGTGTAATTGGCCTTTTCGCTGATTAAATGGGTGATGAATTTGGCTGTGTGCTGGAAGTGAACTTTCTCTGTGGTGGTGAACATGATACTGCAGTTAGACTCTGAGCATACACATATTTACTGCAGTATTTAGAAAAAAGAAGCACTGGGTCCTACCATCGGCAGTCGGGTGTATTATTAAGTACTGTTTCTCCAGCAGCTGACCCGCTCTGTGTGCTAAACTTGCCATCTGGAGGAAAGAGACACAGAGAAATCCACCATGTCATTAACACCTTCTTTTATAAAGACCCCCCCAACTCATTCTCTGAGCTAAGCATCCTGAAGTAGAGAGGATAAAAGGGTGGATACTTTACTGTGTAAACTCGGGAGTCTGTCTTGGCGCCGAGGTATCGCTCCGAAAATGCAGATGCTGCATTTTGCAATAAAGAAAACCAGGGTTAGAAAGATTGGGTGCCTTTTAGATCAAAACTCACTCAGTAGAAGATTTACTGTAAAATTGTACCATAAAGCTCGAAATCTGTGATGGGGGAAACTGCTGTTCCACATTTAAGTTGGGTAAATTCTTCTGAGCTCAAAAGCAAAGTTGCTAGATAACCACCATAGGCCTGAAAAGAAGGTGACATGGACACAGCATGTGAAAATAATTTCCAAGCGGGCTGTATTTTTATAAAAGCACACAGGTGAGTAAAGACTGAACAGTGCATCTGACTGTTATGTCTTCTTACCTTTCCATAAACTCCCATTCGATTCTTATCGATGTAGGACTGTTCAGATATCAGCCTGAAAATGAAAAAAACAACAAAAACCTCACCAACAATAATGAAAGTGACAGAAGCCGAATGACCAACTAGTTTTTAAGCTGTGCTCATTTTTCCGAGTCTGACCTGAGTGCCTCCAGCTGGTCTCTCTCCTCCAGTTTCCCCAGCTTTCTGCGGACCTTGTGGAGGAGGTTGGTGCCCTGAAATCCGCTGCCGTGGCCGTCAAAGCGGATGACAATTGTGCTGAAGCTGCTGACCAGGACGGTGGCCCAGTCCACCTGGAACTGCTCCGTCACCATCTGCCCGCCGGGTGTCCCATCCCTGTGGGAGAAGCACACGGCGTGACGGAAAACAATAAGCTCAACTAATAAAAGCCTGGTGGAGTATTATTATTACTGGTTGGTACAAAAATGAGAAAATTAATTCAGAAAAATGAACTTAGAAAGAGAAAAAAGGGACACTGTTAAATTTAACAAGTCCAATACAACACCACAAACCCTTAAATATGACCACAAATATTTGAATGTTGCCGTTTTTAGACATGTGGAATATAGTGCACAATATTCACATTAATTTATTCTGGAGCAATAACATTTGATTTACTGATAGAAAATCAAAAGGTATTATTTCAGACTTGGGTAACTGTTTCCCACTCCAGTTGCTTCTCTTCTATGTGTTTTTACAACTAATTTTCTAATAACCTGTTTCTTTGAACACCACAAGCATTTTAGCCTACAGTGTGTAAAATCTCACCACTGCATGTCAGTAGATTGCAGTCAACTGTATGCTGTTATCGTACCTCTCCCAATTCAAGAGCATATAATCCTAGCTACCGTGGCCAGAGTAGGACAAACAACTCTGGCTGCCGTTCATTTGTAGCGAGTGTAGGCTGTAAGTCCACTGTTTACTTCAGCTGGCAGCATAGCTCCATATCTATTTACTCTGGAGGGGGCTGTAAAACTTTGTGAAATGAGTTTGATACGAGTCGATGAATCAGTGAAGCTAACCTCTGTTTATACTGAGGTGAGTTGTTGAGGATATCCTGAACTTTTAAAGTGTACTGGCATAGGAGGCTAGTCTCTAGCTGCATACATAAAGTGCGATTAGATGGAACGGTGATGTCCATCCTGTCAACTGGATGTCCACTGGATTCAAGATGACGGGGCAACATGGCGACGTCCACAAACCCACTGCTATGTATTTTAATGTACTGCTAATATCAGTGTTTTGTTCATTCATGTTGTTTCCAGAGTCTGAAGCTTTAAAAGCTTCCGACTAGACTGAAGTCCGAAGAATCACTTCCAAACTCGGGAAATGGGATCGTTTGGGCAGAATTTGAATGAATACTGGCCTCGTAAAACAAAACAGTGACGTGCATGGCCGGCCTAGGAGCCGGTGTTTTGGGATAAATACAGAACTAAAGGTGCAGTACTAAAATGATGCACTAAAGTTCTCTTTTGAACATTAAGTAAAGTTAGTTTTAACTGCAGAACTTACGCTCACCAGACACTTCATTAGGTACACCTTACCAGTGTAAGGCTTGGACACCCTTTTTGCCACGTGTCACAGCAGAAATCGAGATCCTGACCTCTGATGCCAACAAGGCATTTTGATCCAGTGAACTGCCACTCACTGGGTATTTTCTCTTTTTCTAACCATCCTGACCACAGATATATTCATACTCACACTAGCAGCAGTAATGGATAGGTAGCTGTTTCTACAAATCCAGCTGGCTTCAGAACCTGCATCGTCAGAGCTAGAACAGAAAAGACAAGATCAATGGGAATCTTATAACACAGACTTCCTATTTCTTATCTTATTACAGCGTACAGTTGTGGTCAAGACTTAACAACCACTCATCATCATTTCTTTGAACTGCTCTTTCTCGAGGGATGAATAATTGTACATCATACATCTTTAATGACTTTAGACAACATGAATTAGGTTACACGGTCGCACACTTACTGTAGCCTTCTATGTCAATGGTTTTGTACTCCACTCTGGGCATCTGCATGTTGTTGGATGTGTTGTTTAGTCTTTTATTTGTCTCCACGTCAAACACCTCTGAAGTTCAAGAGAAAGACCTGTTACAAATTCTCACATCCAAATGTATTCAGCATTAAACATTCACGGTGATTTCAGTACAGTCTGTTGTAGATGTGGTGATGCAGGCATACACTTACTCTCTTTGTCCTCAGTTCTATAGACAGCCACGCTCGGTATATCTGGTCCTACAAAGAACAATGCAGGGAAAAATGATCAGCTAACGGAAATGTAATAATAGAAGTTATTGGATAAGCATGATAAAATATCACATAACAAGATGCTGATAAAAGGCTCAAATGCCTCCAGGAAGGCAACAATAAAGCCACAGAAACCCAACCCTCTGCAGCAGAATAATCTTAAAACAGCACTCTCAGCCAGCTCTGCAGTTAATAATCTACTTCCGTCCCATGAGGAAGTATCTTATTATTTCACAATGGAGCTACTCTCCAAAGATCCAATTAATGAAGAAAGCCACTGGCACTTTTCCCCTCCGATGTGAGCCCCTTAAACAAATCAGCTTCCATAGAAACCTCGATGATGTTGCCCAGTGTTGAAGCCAAAAAAATGTCATTGTAGTTTTCTGCCCGAGTGTCTTTAAGGAACAACAGCTAATCACTGAGCTTTTGTCGTATAATAAACGCTACAAACACCCTCTGTTAGTACTCACGTGACTGTTTGCAGGCAGTCAGACGAGCTGTTTATTCTTACTGATAATCAGGAGTATCCTGCAGTGGTTTGAGGTTATCTACTAACGCCCAGTTCGATATAAGCTCTCTACCTGACATGGAGCACTAATTCAATTACACTTTCTACTGAACACGCTCTCTGAGTCTCCCAGGAGGCCTTCACTGTCAGGAGTGCTGTTATGTAAAACACTTTCAGTCCAAGACTTTCTCAAGTGATTCAAGGTAAAGGAGGCTCACCTTTACAGTTGAGCAAGAAGTACTGCATGTCGTGGCTGAATGAAACATCCATATAGCCGCACTTGAACTCACAGGACAAGCAACAGCGGTTGAATGGAGCGATTGTGTCAGCACTGCAGGATGGCACAGAGTAAATAATGTATACTTAAAGCGGCACTTGAAAAGAAAAAAAAAAAATCACCACGACGACTCTAACTAAAGCCCTACCTGTACAAGTGCCGTCGTTTGGGGTCATCCTCCGTGCTCAGGAAGTAACTGTGAATCATCCGAACACTGCTGTCAGATAACAAGAGAGCCAGGACTGCAGTTAAAAATGTGAAAGCAACTTAAGGTCTTACATGAGGTTTCTTTCATGATTGTAGGCCAAGATCCTGGTCACATCCCAGTCTCCAGAGGTCAGGGACTGAAGTATGTCTGTGCTAGAGTTGGGCTAAAGGGAAGTAACACAAATTAGACACTCACACAACAGGAGAAAGGAAAAATATTACAAGCAAAAGTTTAACGTTATACCTACCAGAGATGTGGACATAGAGATGTGGAAAAACTTTCCCCTGCCCCCCTGAGGGATCGCCCTGGTGAAGAAGAACTTGTGTCCATCTTTGGAAAAGAGCGGCGGTTCATTCTGAAGAGAGGAGAGAAGTTACAAAACCGTGCCTGCAGGGCTTTTTATCTGTTTACTTGTTCATGCACACACAGAAGAAAAAATGAGTCTGTTTTTTAGCCGACTATCTTTCATCACATACCTGTCGGTGCAGCCAACTGTCACTCTCATCCTCATGTTTCTGAAAAGAATAAGAGGATCTGAGCTGAAAGCTTAATTCAGCAAACAGGAGGGAAATGAAAAGATACATCTCAAGAGGTTTTACATTTACGGTTATGTAAAAAAGAAAGCTTTCGCAGGACTTTGCAAGTCCTGCGAAAGCTTTCTTTGTGCCGACATGTTGTGTTTGATTTTCGTCAAACACGGCGCTGTGCGTTATGGCCAGACATCTCCACTTTGGTCTTGACTGTGCAGACGACAGAGGTGCTCCAGAGGTTTTGTAGTTTGTTAAGATACAACTTTGCAAACCTAAGTTGTGCTGCCAGATCCTTTTTAGAGAGAAGAGGTTTTCTTCTGGCAACCCTTCCAGAAAAGCTATACTTGTTAATCTTTTCTAATTGTACCATTTTGAAATTTAACATTTAACATAGCTCTTGGATTTTTTGACATTTCTCTGTGACCTTGGGATGAATCGCAACGACATCCTCACTAGAGACGACTGGCGACTGTCTTGAATGTTTGACATTTTCGAAGAATCTTTCCTACTCTAGAATGATGGACTTCAAATTGTTTGCAAATTGTCTCATAGCTCTTCCCAGATTAATGAGCAGCAAGAATTACTTCTCTAAAATCACTGCGGATGTCGTTCCTCCTTGGCACTCTGTTAACACACAACTGAACGCTTCAGACCAGCAAACTGCCAAAACCTCTGCTTTTATAGAGGAGCTGATGATCAATAAATCAACTGTATTTGAGCGGTGGCACTTGACTGCTCGTTTCCATCTTAATTCCTAAGGAAGCAATAAGGGTGTACTTAATTTGTGTACAACAAAGCTTTTGGAAGACTGCGCAGCCCTGTGAACAATTTCTTTTTCACATCACTGTATATTCTTGCCAAAAACAAATTAGACAAACAAACCCAGTCTCACTCTACTTGATGCTGTTGGCTCTATGTAACTATAGCTTATATGACAGTGCCAGACAAGACGTTCAATACCAATCTCATACATGCAAATGTGGCCAAAAAAACACCTGACAGGTCACAGCTGGGATTCAAACTGATGAGCCTTTAATGATGTGACTTTAATGTGATGTGTGATATGAAAGTCATGGTTTGTGCACATCAGTAGTCTAGAAACAGGTAGACTAAGAAGAAGATTTATGAACGCTTGTAACAATATAAAGCTTCCCTTTCTGTTTTATGTAATAGATTAAACAGGAATAATTAAAACAGTGATACATGACTTAAGAAACCAGCACCTTTGCATAAATATCAGCCAAATGCTGGTAACTGTTGTCTCCATCCACAGTGTCTCTGAAGATCACTAACTCTATAACTATCACTCTACATCAGGTGTATCGGACATAAGGCCCGGGGCATGGTGGAAGCTTCTGGATAATGTGAAGGAGAGCAGAACTTTTGGGCTTTAAACAGTATTTTCCTACTGATAAAGACTACCACCATTGCCATTCATGCTACACCAAAGTAATTAGA
>VOQK01004068.1:3647-14810 GCA_015052645.1 Benitochromis conjunctus | reverse complement strand
TGATTTTCACGAGGTCAAGTGATGCATCAGGAGTTTCTAAGCCTCGCAAAGATCAGGGACGACGAGGTCTGAGCTGTCGCGTAGCCGGCACAGATTGGATGCAGGTGGGAAAAGCCACTGGCTCGTGGATTATAGCTCAGTACCCAGTCTTTATCAAATTATAACCAGACTCCGCAGTTTTCCACTGAAGAATATGAGGTTTGGAAGGACAGTTCTTTAGCCACGCTGCCATCCTGAATGCTCAAATGTTTAAGATTGGATAAACCAAAAGTAGGACTGTGAAGACTGCCTTTAAGATTACATAATCCCTGCCACTAGAATTCTATGAAAATGGAGGTCAGAGTACAGAGAATGGCTAAACCTGCAACAGGTTGATGGGCACAGGGTGAGAGGCAGGGACGTCAGAAAAAAAAGGAAGCGAGCGCCAAGAAAGAAGAAAAGAAAGAAAAAGTTCTGACAGATAAAAACCTCCTTATGCCCAGTCACAATGGGCAGACTACATGACTTGATGATACACTCGAGAATTCCACAGGTTGACTCTCAAACAGCGCAGCCTTACCTCAATTTATTAAAACCTCTGGAGAATCCTGGAAGAAGAACCAACCGCGATGGTCAAAAAGTCGATTTAAAAGATCTACGTGGACACCTGGAGATACTGAAGAGGGGGGAAAAACAGCATAATACAAGCTTGAACGGGGAAATGAATGACGCTCAGGGAGGGAGAGAGAGATAGGTGGTAGTGGTGGGTTTACTCTTCACATCCATGTTGAGCTGCAAAGGGTGGGGCCTTGAGGAATTCACTCTTTCCCTTGGACTTAAAGCTTGTCTGAATTAGACTACACGGGGTCAGACTGCCTGTGCACTTAATTACGATCGCGTTATTGTGATATAAACACATCATAAGACCGAGGAATGACTCCTCGGTTGTCTTTGACAAGTCAAACAGACTACTGTAACATAAAGACCAACTCGTATATTTCCTCTCCAGCAGCAGATCTGTCTATTCAGCGGGCAAACGTCAGGCTTGGCAAAGACACACCCGCTCCATCGCAGTCTATCCTCGGGCTGTGTCACGAACAAATACAGTAAATATATATTAATTTGTACACAGGCCTCACCAACCGAGAAACCACCTTCAGTGCTGGATAGTTACGTGTCTTCATTTCCTACTGACAAGACAATAAAACCCGATGAAATGCCTTTAATGGTTGTAGCCTTTAAATGCCACCTCTGCCTGAAAAAAAAAAAAAGTTTGCAAAAAACGTATCTGACAGTCGCACTTACTTTAGTTCAGCTCAATCCTCTGGTTCCGCCGAGGTGCGCGTCAGTGTGGCCGTAATGTGTCAAATATGCGCAATTTGCGCCGTGCTTGGGGGAGATTTGAGGATTATTAGACTCTGTTCGGACTGTTCCCTCACCCCCCGCCCCCCACTCGCCCTTCCACCTCATCCTCCTCCCCACACGCCCAGTTCGCCTGTGGCATTTAGCGGGGCTGGCTACTGTAAAGTTGCCACGTCCGTTACGTTTCCCAGACTTATGAAACCAGAACGACCCGCTCGAAAAGAAAAACCCTAAAAAAAAAAAACTCCTTAACTGCGCAATAGTCCGCAAATTAATCGCGGCCACCGTGGGAGATATAAGCGAAAAGGTGCGCAAATCAAATGGCATTACATTTGTTATGTAATATAATCCTTAATGAAAATGACTGGTAGATGTGTACGCTCAGCTCTCACCACCCCCTGACTGGATACTCTCGAGTGGAATTACTCGGTTTTTCTGCTTTTCTGTCAGCGCATGAGCCTTACAGAAACCATCAGCCACACCTTAACTCTCAATCAATTTTGTGACACTTCCAGAGGTTTCGACGTGACGCGAAAGCCCTCAACTTTAACCCGATAAAACAGTCGCATTTTGCACTCCTGTGTTAACGTTTAAACCTGTAACAAAAAATTAAAACACCAAAAAAACCCGATCCAATCTCTGTATCCGGTTGTCCGGTCCCACCCCATGCTTCTCGCTGCTCCTCGAGGTTCCTCCCCGGTCTCTCTCTCCGGTCCAACTCCGCTCTTCAAACCGGCTTCTCACTCCGATCAGCTGGCAGGGCCGTGACGTCAACACCCGCGAGCGACCAATCAGACAAGAACCGGAAAACTCACCTCTGATGGCCACTGTGTACGCACGATGACGGTCAGGCTCTTCGACCAATAGCAACACAAATCTCTGTGAGAACTAAGGAGGGCACTAGAGACAGCGGCCAATGGCATTACAGCCGCCCATGGGAGGCGTTATCCTCGGACCTATTAGGTGTTTGTAAGTATTATGTGTGAATTGCTAGGAACTTTTTTTTTTTACGCCACTAAGCCATAGATGAAATTGAAATTATAGACAAGCGGAGAAACAAAATGTTCTCACTTACTTCTTACTGTAGCTGATGACAGGTTACCAATCCGCACTTCATAAAGTCAAGAGGTAGTTACTGTTATTTTCAGCATGTGTGTCACACCAAGTGTCAGTCACTGTTGTTTATACAAGTCAGATATCTTTTCATCATATAGCATTATTCGTATATATACATGTGCATACCCCTCAGGCTGTCACGTGTCCGATTCAAGGTTAATAGGGTCATGCATCAGGTCTGTTGCATGAAGACACTTATTACTGTAGCATGATACGCTGATTTTAGTGGAAATGACAATTTCATCGTGTAGTTAACGCTGGTTTCTGCAGCTGAAAGCGTTGTACTTGCATATGCATTTAAAATTGCCTTTAGATTTGGGGTTTTATTGTGCAATGTGTTATTTTATGTGTTCCTATAAGGCACCAGAATTACCACTTGAGTTTATTGGCTTGAACTCCTGGCAGTTATTGCAGTGTTGATATAATGTCCCTTAAATAAATGAGGCAGTGAAATGGTACTCCCCACCCTTCCCCCCACTCCCCACTGCCCAACCCCTTTCCTTATGTTTCATATCCAGGCAGTCCTATAAGAAGTCTCCGTACAAAAAAATGCGTACAACTGACATGGAAACAAACGAAACCTCCAAAGAAAATGTTGTCCGGTGTTCTCTTTTTTTTTAAGCAAGCACAGCATTCCTGTGGTTTTGAATTGAGGAGGAATCGGGCTCCACTGCCAAATAAGTGATTGCACTTCTCGTGGACAAAAAAACCTCAATTGGAGGCTTGCTTGTTGAAGTCACAATTCCACATTTGGAAAAGAGAATGGAATGTGCAACATTTTCCCTTCGAATGGGATTTAAAAAAAGAAAGAAAAAAAGAAACATTTGTGTGGCAGCTGTGGAAGCAACTCTCTCTCTCGAGGGCTGAAGGTGAAATTAAAATGCAGATGATGTAATTTACATAAGTTTGTTCAGTGCCTTAGCTACTGTCCGGGTACAGTATGAAAGGCTGATTCATTCCTTAAATACAAAAGAGGGTATAGAGAGTCTTTGATACGAACAAGCCGTGGACATGCATAATTGAAGATACCTGAAGTCTTTCAAGCCACTGCAGTGCACGCATGAGAAGAACCAAATCTTAAGTGAATTCGCTCTTGACTTTTTAATGCTCTGGGCTTGTGTGCTCATGCTGCACTGGCATCCCATCCTATGTTATCACGGATTTTAGGCGTGAGCCTTTACCTGCTTTTACCTGTCACTGAATAAATAGAGGAATGCTCATGTTTACAATGATGTCAGAAATCTTCTTTGTGCTGAGGCTCAGAGCAGTGGGGTTATGCAGATCGAAGGCAACAACCTGCCGACCCTTTTGCTGTAACAGTGGAGCAGCACAGTGCTGCTTCAGTGACACAGCTTTTGCCTGTTGACTGAATTTATGTTGGTGCATTCACAAAGCTGGACAGAAATGCTCTACAGCCACACATCACTCAGGAAACCAATCCTTCCTGCCCGCAGTCTTTTTGCACGATCTCAGTCCACACTGTGAAGTGGCTCTTACCTCTGGGAGCAAACACTGACAGTTTCCTTTTTGCCTTTTCTTCATATTTTCCCAGTTTGTTTAAACCCATCGCGGCAGGTTGTGCCTTCAAGTCCATATTCAGTCTCACAAGCACATCTTGGCTGCTAAGCCATGAAAGTGGTGTGAAAACGTTACCTGTAAGTAAACACGGAACCGCACATAAAGCCACACACCACAGGAAACAATCATGACTGTTTTTCTGAGCTGAGCTGATCACGTTTTATATGGATAAATATATTTTGCTCAGTCTCTTAACACTTGAAATGGATGGAATACTTTAAACACTTTGATTTTCTTGAGTATTGCACTTTTTTTGTCTCTACACAGAGTGACGCGTATAACCGAGGATGGTTTTCTTATATTTGTTTTGTATATTATACATGTTTGCATATATTTTTCTTGTTTATTTATTCCATGTTCTGTATTTTTTATGACCTAAACATACAGTACCTTTGTTGCGCTACTTTGAGACAGGTATTTTCTTTCTGGTGACTGTTATACAGGCTGAATGGCAAACAAAATCTATTTGTATATGAAGCGGTAGCATATGTTCTGTTACTTTACAAATCTAGCCTGACTGAATCAGCATTGTTTGTGACAATGAAAAAAAGAGGACCTGCATCATCTGACTAACCTCTGACGTCTTTAAGTAAAAAAAGAAAAAAATAATAATGCTGCTACTTCCTGTTTCTCAGAACCGCACAGGACAGACGTGAGAACAATACTGTGATTTGCTGTGACGCTATCGCCTTTCTCATATGAATAATCTACGTCCTTCGGTCTGCTGTCTCTGACCGCTCTTCTTGTTTCTTTAGTTGTGGTCTTACAAGGGAAGTACATAAACACCTGTGTTAAACAGATTTCAAGAAGAAATTGGCACCTCTGCCAGACAAGGAGGCAATCTGGGGACTCTTCAAGCCAAGTAATTGCTTTTCAAAGCAGAACACTGCGTATAGTCACTCGCATCAACAGGTGGAGGGGAGGGACTCTTCTGCTTTAGGCGAGCAAGACTGTCTTGCAGATGAAATTGAGAGCCTGAATCCATGAGTCAGAGGGTTTAAAGAGAGAGGGACTGCAGGGGAGAAAAAAAGCATTCTCTCTCATTCAGAATCAAAGCATTATTGTCCACAAAACTCTGCACCAGTTATATAGCAGAGTGATCCAGGTAAGTATAGCATGATGATATTATTATTTCACTGATTCATGTTTGAGTTTGTATTATTGGTCAGTTGTTACATAATAGTGTGAGTGATGTTAAAATCCTTTAAGTAATGAAAGACTTTAAAGTCACGATGATGGTTCCATTAGCAGGAAGAGTGATGACCATGTTTGCCATCTGTGCTAATCATGGTAGTAAGCTAACATTTACTCATGCAACTAAATGTAATGCAAATGGAATCACCTTAGCTGGGTTTTGGGCTTGTACAAATAAATATGTGACTTGGTGATGGTGCTTAAATATGATAGAATTTATCTAGCCAGCATGAATATCCGCCACAGATTTAATGGCAACCCATCTAACGGTTCTCAAGACATGCCGCAAACCAAAAATACCACTATTAGAGTGGCTCTAGATGAAAATACAGGAGATTGCTGTAATCAGTAGGTATTGCTCTGTGGAGAACATGAAGTTAAAATGGTAAATGGTACCTTCGTGTTCTTCACCTGTCTCGTCAGCCATTCATTTGATCCACTTAAAACTTGGAGCGTGTATAGCTGAGCCCTAAGTGCTGAGTTTGAGGTTACTGCTTTACAACGTTGCCAAACGGCAGCACTTCTTCATGTTTACGGTACAGACATTAGCACGTGAAAGGTTCTGTCATTAAAAAACCCATTACTGTATAACTGTTAATGCATTTGGCTTTGTTGATTATCTTCTCATATTGTTATACTGTTGTTCACAGTAGATTCAAAGGTTGGTTTGCATGTTCTGTACATTAAATCCCATAGAAATTACTGCACTGACCTACTGTACATTTCTCTTTTCAAGGTCCCACTGACAGATCATTGACTTCCCACTGTCTTAGAGCCAGCAAGGTGTCATGAAAATGTGACACACTGTTATATTTAAATCAGATGGTTACAAATGTAAAACAATTCCACGTCCACATCATCAGTATAGTTTATTCTTTGAATCAAAGTGTCAGCAGAGCTGGAGCACCAGATATCAGGTGTTGCATCCCCTTTTTAGTTTTTTATTATATATAATGACTCAATAAAACTATTTTAGTGGTCATTGACCTCACTGTTGGTTGGTTAAATGTCAAAGGTGTCACGTATTTATCTGTCTTTACGCCACGATGCTGACTCCTCCCCAGTCCCTGATTTTTTTTCTCCCAGTGCTTCACCACCTAATCTCTCTTCATCTTTACCACACAGCTTCCCTCTTCCCAAGCTTCCCAAAGCTAAATTCCTATGGAGTTCTGGGATCTGTTCCTCTCAAACAGATGTCAGTTATGCATCAGTCACAGGGGAACGAGGGGAGTACCTCTGCCGCTTTAAGAAAGGCTTCTGGCGAAAAGAAACTGATTAGTAGTGCTGGCAGCCAACCACGTGGAGTGCCGTGTGGAGACTGAAGCCAATGAGAAGCCCTGCTGGGTGGAGGTTACAAAAGCAGTCTGAACCCAATGACTCAGCAAAGTTGGGTGCGTGTGAGATGACACTTTGCAGTGCTTTAAAGGGCCAGCATGCAGACTTCAGGCCCTCCAAAGGAAGGTGAAAAATGCACTTAAATTCTGTCCAAGTGTTCACTCCCTCTGGTACAGATCCTGAGTATGTGGCCTGTGCTGTTCTACAAGGTTGATAGTAAAGAAAAAAATTGCACTGGAGGCATACACCCACCTTTCTGAAAAAGCACCGGGCACCAGAATCCACAACTAATAAAATAAAATTGTGGAACATGCCTACAGTATATTTACGTGTGATTTATATATTACCAAATATTCCTTGATTTTTTTATTTTAAAAAAAAGGCAGTGCCTATAATGATTATAAAAGTAAAAAGCCTCCTAAATTGTCAGAAATATCTTTATTCCTTTTAAAGCAGGGAATACAGAAGGAGACTTTAGCTCATACACCTAACTTCACTGTGATACACTTGCAGTAATAATTCCTATGAATGGACCACATGTCATGAAATTTGTTAATTTAGTTTTGACCTAGTTTGTATTTTAAGTCACTCTCTCGAGAATCACTCTCTAAAGGTGGTTTTCATTTCCCACAGTAAGAATCTAATTCATCCTCTGCTTCCCTATAATCTGTTTCCTCAGATATGACCAGCCAAGTCATCCTCACGCTGGCATAAAGATTCACAGCTGATAATGAGTTGGCTCTTTCAACTCTGTTATAGATTGAATGACCCACATTATGATTCAGTCAGGCACTGTTCCTTCTTCCTCTCTGCTCTGTAACAGGGAGACGTATTGTGCAGTATTCAGATCAGTGAGCAGTGGTGGAAACTTCCATTAGGCCAGAAGAGAAGAATACTCCTGAGTATTGTTCTGGTCAGGCCTGTATTTGTCGGCGTGGCAGGGCACACCTCAGTGACAACACTCAGGGTCATATATATATATATATATTTGTGTGTGCATGTGTATGAACTGTGGAACTGTTTCTAACAGTAATTCAGTAAGTGTGGTCACTTCCAGCATCCCAGCTATAACTGCAAAAGGACAATGGGCCTCTTAAAGGCATAGTTCACAACTTCATGTTATATAGTTTTACTCTGACAATATGAGACATAATCCTTTGCTGATAGTGATCACAATTAAAATCAGGAAGCATTTTTGCAGTTCAAAGCAAAAAACTCTCAAATGGGACACAAATGGCATATTCCAGGGTGACAAACCTTTGACTAAAAGGGAATTTATACTTCTGTGTTAAATCTACACTGCAGACTGTAACTGCAAACTCCTCTGAGACCCAATCCGGTCTTTAAGTCTGGCGTCATCAGTCATTTTCGGGTCCAAACTCCACTTCAGGTCCCAAAGTCGAACAAATGCTGCGGCATCACTGAGTGTTAAAAACTGTCTAAATTCTTTCATCTTTAATAAATTGAACAGTGTGGCTGCTCTAACCAGGTGTAACAATGAATATTAACATCCAGAGAAACAGGATTTATGAAGTTTAACGGAGTTAGAAGTTAGCAGGGCGATAGCTCACTAGTTTCAATCTAAAGATGATATACCATGCTCTGACTAAGGGATTTCTAAAAAATGGAAACATACAGCTCTGCTAACAGTTTCGACATAAATGAAGACCGAAAACTAAACAGCAGTGATGTTTGCAGGGTTACTGAAGTTTGGGTAGCAGGTATGTAACGATGTACTACATGGGGGCTAGCTACAGAGCTATGGTTAGCATAATATAAACACTGTATTTTGTTACTCTGTATTCATACATGTGTAATGACAATAAAGTTGAATCCTAATCTTAATTAGCACAATGAAGCTGGGGGATGAACGCTACCTTTTAACATAATCTGATGTCCACCTCCCTGGAAATGTGTTATATGTGGTGTCAACATAACCCACATCTAGTGTGATTGGTATGTTTAGTACTCTCAATTATTTTTATTATTTTATTTTTATTGCATTTCTGGCCTTTTTCGGCTGCAGTTTTTTAATTTAACAGTGAGAGAAAAATAATTGTAGTCTCAGTGTAAGGCCTCACAGAAATCAGCAAATTCCAGTAGGGAATTTGAGGGAATGTACAAAGAAGTAGAAAAACTATATTGTTTATATAACTAAATATATTGGTAATGGCACTAGACAGTTAGGTTTTGCTGTGGGCTCTACAAAACTTCACTGTAGAAGGCTAAATCAGCTGTCACTCCACCACCACTCGCATTTAGTCCGTCTAATGAAACTTTAGAAGACGACCCTTCCATTGCAGCAGGTGCATCATGGCACGGCTGCCAAAAGACAACTGGTGCATACATCTCCAGCAGAATCTGACAGAATAGCTGTGAGACCCTTGGATGTGAATCCTAGACAGAATAAAATGTTGGTGCATCTACTGTGACATCACTCATTGGTTTCTGATAGTTTTGAAGCTTTGAGGTGGACATTTCAATGGTTGTCAGCTTGGTTGCAAAAAAAAAAAGCCTATCCGAGGAGTGTGATTGTGTGCTGTTTCATACCGAGATAATCCTCCGTTTAGAAGCAAAGTATACCCAAGATTTTAAAAACAGACTAAACTTTTTATTCAGTATGATCCAAATCTCTGTGAAATTAGTCCAGCACAAGACGATGAGTCAGGGAAGCTCACTTCTCTCTGCTGACTCAGTACTGAGGTTAGTTGTTGAGGATTGAGGATATCCTTTCTGCCAGTAAGCTCTGCTGCATCTGTTAGCTGCTGTGTTTGCTACTGTTAGCCTTTGTTAGCATGTCTTTTATCCCTTCTTCCTTCTCTCGCCCCAACTGGTCGCGGCAGATGGCCGCCCCTCCCTGAGCCTGGTTCTGCCTGAGGTTTCTTCCTTTTCAAAGGGAGTTTTTCCTTCCCACTGTCGCCAAAGTGCTTGCATATAATTGTTGGGCTTTTCTCTGTATGTATTATTGTAGGGTCTACCTTACAATATAAAGCGTCTTGAGGCGAATGTTGTTGTGATTTGGCGTTGTATAAATAAAATTGAATTGAATTGAACTGTAGGACTCGGACACTTGGCGAATAAACTCTCATACAATGTGAGAATGTAATCAAACTGTTTATCAGGGGGAAAGCTAACATTACCTGGCATAATGTTAGCTTATAACCAGCTGCTGTTGTTTAGCCGGCGCGTTGTGAGCTGTGCAGAGAGGAGAGGGTCACATGTCTAATCTGCTGGCAGCCTGTTTATGCACATTTTCGTATATTAGAGACATGACTTCTGTTCAGAAGATGAGGCTTGAGATGAGGAGGAAAAGGATGACGTTTTAATCAGATGCCTTTTCGGTTCTTTGGTGAAGAGGACCCCTCTTCATACATATGATACTTCATATCTTGAATCATATCTTGTAGACACAAATTAAAATTTGCCTCCATTGCACACGAACACCTAAGGGTTTGCTTGGCTATGTATGTGGGCAGTCTTTAGTCACATAATAAAATGTGATTAGACAGAACAGTGATGTCTATCTCAGTGACTGTGTGAGGGGCCGTGTGTTGGAAGAAGTAATCACATCAATCATTGTATATTTATAAGTACAATGTAATTCCCACTTAAGGCAAGTTATAACTTTTTGTTTCTCACAAAATACTTGGTTGTTAGGGTCAGTGCATTTACAATGGGCAGGCTAAAGTAATGCTGAAGGGGTAACACATGTTAAACCTATATTCACACAGTATTCATTTTTTACTCATCCTACCAGGTGAACATAGTTTCTGCATTCAAATAATGAGAACTGTAGATAAAGCGATTCCTCTCCCAGTAGATTAGACATTGGACCAAAGTGTCATGTTCTTCGAGCACCCCTATCTTTAGTTGTTGTACTCTCTGCTGTCAGTGTACTGTGAACACTGCCCTCTCCACCTCTTCACATTAAACTTGTTTGTTCCAGGAAATGTTCTCACTTGAACCCTGAACCCTTTTCGGAATCACCTACTTTATTCGGAGCGCAAGCCAGAATCAGGAATCAGCTGTTTCCTTATTGATTCATGTGATCCACATCCAGCAGTTTCATAAGCTGGTTGAGGGTGTGATGTCAGCCACATTCATGCATGTAACTGTAACCAGGAAACTACACAGGGGATTTTTTAATGCTCAGTAACAGCTGACAATAACCTCTCAGCAGCAATTATAACACTTTTTTTTTTTTAAGTGTAAAAGGTTATGTTGGTCCATGTGTCAATTGTTACGTCACTCTCCTACTCATTAGCCACTACTCCCCACGGCACGCAGGGAACTCTGATCCTTTTGCATGTGAGGACAAAAAAGCCGTGGCAATGTGCAGTCGTGCCTGAATTCTTGGAGAACAGCATTTCCACAAGGTTTATCTTGATTGCCACATCCAGGGCCAAGGCCTACTTACTGATATGATTAGCCTTGCTGGTTTAAAAGGAACACATTATCCTCAGACAGTCTGATCCAACTTCTGTTCTTTCCAAACGGCCTTATTTATCTGATGCTTGGCACGAATAACCATGATAGTAAGTAAAATGCACTCCTCGCTTTCTAAAAAAAAAAAAAAAAAAAAAAAAAAAAGTGAGAGGT
>VOQK01004057.1:0-10470 GCA_015052645.1 Benitochromis conjunctus | reverse complement strand
AAGGGGGGTAGGAAAAATAAATTTCCTTTTAGAACAAGGAGCACCAAAGCTCAGCATAACTAAATCTGTCTAATTCAATAGCTGTGCCCTTTCTCATATTTCAACAATCACAACACAGACGAGCATGTCTCATGTCACAGGAAAGTCTGTGCTCTGTGCTTGCCATCCATTTGATTGATGGCAGTATAGGAGAGTGATGAAACGCTGAATGCTCCAGATGGATGGGATTTGATGTACTACTCCTGAGTTACATCTTCATGAAGAGGGGTGGGGCGCAACATGTTGTCATGCATGCTGATTGGGCTGCGTGTGTGTATGTGTGAAGACGCCTCACATGGGCGAGTAGAGCAGGTGTTTTGAGAAGCGGGGCAGGGCTGAGCTCTGATAGGTAGCTGCAGAGGGGCTGATTGTGCTGGCTGTGTGTGTGGATGTAAATGACCTGGAGACGTTTTTGACTAAAGGAATGTGAATAACCATAAGCATGGGGAGATTGATGGATGGCTGTCCTTGGTCGATCTGACTGGATAGAGGACATTACCACAGTGCTATTATTGTCTGCGTGGTCGGCTTGAAGTGAAGTTACGATCTTTTTAAATTCAATTATATCCATTTTGGTTTTTGCCTAAAGTCACTGGATGTCCCTAATTTTAGAGAATAATTGTATAAATTTGAGTTCACTTTACACTACCGGTCACGATACATCGGTGTTGACAATACACACGGTTTTCAAAATGGAATGTCAACTCAGTGATGCAATAATGGCAGTTGTACTGTTTGTATGCTTTTGTTGCAGTTCAATTACAGTAAGAAACAAGTTATAGAAACATTTTTGGCTGATAACCTTACTGCTACTATTTTCTTGACTTTTCTGAACCTGTTATGATTGTGACGTCCTTAATTTACACTTTATACGTACCTGCACAGAATGACAGATGTGCTTTTGCAGATGTTATCCAACATAACATGTTGAAGAGGGTTAGGAGCAGAAGATGTACCTGAGACAATCTGATAAGTTGATTTTAAAGAAAATAAATCAACCTTCTTATGTTGTGCAACTGATTTGGTGAAGGCTTTGTTTGGAGACAAAAGAACGTGGTAGGGAAAGATCATAGCTGGAGTTGGAATTTAGTTATTTTTAAGGTTATTTTCCTGGTAGCCATGAAAAAGGTGGTTAAGGGACTGTCATTAAGAGACTCATTGTGGACTATTTGTTTAAAAAACACAAACTCAAACTGCAGCCTCTTGTGTTAGCGTTGGATGTTTTGTGGTTCAGTTCATCCACTGCAGTCATTTTGTATGAACTTTGTGGTTTTTATATCCCCCAAGTTCCTCCTTTGCTCCCCTCATTTATTACCGCAGTCAGTGATGGATTTTCTCACTTAAATGTTGTCTTTGGTTCATTTGATGCTTTCAGTGGCTGCATGGTCATTTCTACACTCACTACAAATTTAGTCAAACTCTACAAACCTAGTGTACAGAGTCCAAAGCCACCACTGATAACTGATAAACATTTTATGTCAGATCACAACATCTTGACTGGATTCTTAAATAACAATCACTCAAGGCTGGAATGCTTTCTGGGTAATGGCTAACTAACTAATTAATGGATTTCTAGCAGCTCTAATGTTAAATCCTCTTTTAGCCACTAAAGATTCATTGACCTCTTGACCCTGGGGGGGAAGAAACCAAAACTGGAATCAAACATTAGTTTGGTGTAGTGCCCAAATAATCTGACTAACTGTTATGAGACTGCAAATGTATTTCTTGACCTGCAGGGTACCCTCAAAATGATCAATTTTGAAAAGGAACAGGTGTAATTTTATTTAAAATGCAAAAAGCAATTTTTTAAAGCAGTTTGAGCTGTTTAAATAAAATGCTTCCTTATTGATCTCAGACCTACAAACACAAATGAAGTCATTACTGACTCATTTCCCTGTCAACCAATTTCTAATCGGCCTCTTGAATTCATGACATTTCCTTCTAACAAACAAGGATTAATCGGAGGGTGTTGCCAACCTTAAAGAGCTTCAGAATGCCAGAACATGAAGATTTAAACACAGAGAATAAGACAATTAATCAAAACGGGTCAACTGGGAGAAGGCGCTGTAAAATAAGCCAGCAATGTTGTGCAAAACAAAAGCTTGCATCTTTATTTTATCCCCAGCCTGCCTAGAAGTACTGATAGAATCATGTCTTCACTGGTTTCTTCTTTTCAGATGCTTGGCACGGAGAAAGCATGTTGAACTGCTTGTGCGCATGCACATAGATGCAATTATCTTGTTTAGGCTTCCAAGAATCATTGGTCATAAGACTTGAGTTGTGGTAAAGTGATTTCATACAACTGCAAATTGTATTTAAATCAGCTTGCGCATAAATATCTAAAGGGTTTAATGCTCCAGATCTACTTGAGTTTGTGTAAATGTGAAAGTTCAGCTTATTCATTAATACAACATCAAAAAGCAGTTCTTGGCATGAAATGTCCACATGTTCAGTGTCTGAAAAATTTAGACTTTTCATGTTCTACCCTGATATCAAATTAGCCCACATTTATTTTAATGCGAGCATTGCTTGAAAAGAAATCAAGCAGCAAGGGGGAGAGGCAGAAGGGGAGTGTAACCAAGCTGGTTGGTGAGAAGGAACAGGTTGGAGCAATGACTGGAGGGTTTGGTCTTTTGGATTGGAGAACTGTAGGAAGCAGCTGCAGTTGCTTTGTATACAGTCTGTTTGTCAAGTACCTGCTGATCTTCAGGCTGTTTGACTCTACTGGATTGAAAATGGCAAATACTTCTGTAGCACTACATTGGAAATACAATTTAGCCCAGGTAGAACCATTTTACAGTATAATGGTAACTGGAAGTTAGTTGGGGTAGGAAAATGTCAAAGCTAAACTGCACTTAGGTTGAAACGAACTGATGCAGTTGTTCTTGGCTCAGCAGTACGTCAGTGTCCTCTAGCTTTAAATTTTGGGCTAAATGGATAGTGTAAACTAGTTATCATAATACTAGAATTTCAAAGTCAATACTGAAGCACAGGAAAAGGTGATTTTGGAGGGGGGGGGGGCATACAGGTGCCAGACCATTTAAGGCTTTAAAAACCAGTAAAAGGATTTTAAAATGGATTCTAAATTAAATTGGTCATGGAGATCATGTGAATCTGCTGCTGCATGAAGACTCTGTCACTGTGCGATCTATTACAGTAAAAGCACTCAGAGGAGGTCTGTTGACAAATGACCAGTATGAATGAATGCAGGCATTACTCCTTGTGGTATTTTTAGTAATCTGCTCATAATCATATAACAGTAGAACTACTTAATCATCATGTCGTCAGTTACCACTTTCTCACTTCGCCATTTTATGAAAGCTGCAATTTTAAAGCACTGCTAAGCTCGTTGTTATGATTTTTACATAATAGATTTCCTCCTGCTGCTGTTGAATGAACATGTAATTTATACACGAATAAAAACTTTTAAGGGATTAAAGAAAAGCAACCTTCTTTTGGGAGATTGCGCATAATTCAGATCATGGGTGTTTTGGGTCATGGCTCATACTTTGTGTAACAGCAGCCATGTTGGGTTTTGTTGCATATTTGAAATGTGTATATAATGGAGTTTTAAGGTCTTCCTTGAGCAAAAGAAAAATTTGAGGATCTTAAAAGAAAAAGATTATAATATTATGTTAATATGTGATAATCAAAGCTGTTTCAATACTGTTTCAGGCCATGGGATGATTGTGGAGGGGCATCCCGACCATGAAATCTGGGGGAGACGGCTAATGGCTTCGGTACCAGAAAATGAAACTGAGGAGAAGAACTGTTCAGCGCCAGGTACATCATCTTGAAATTAATGTTTCTCCTTAACAATTTATTGTATTTTTTCCCCCCCTTTTTAATATATTGACAGCAGTGTTTTCATGATCTTCAGTCAAAGCAGGAAGTTCTTTGAGAAGAGAAAGTCCTGGAAGCTTTTGCTTGTCTGGCATAAATGCTAACTAAACTTGGCAACTACTTGATGACATGGATGAACATGTAGCAGATGAGGAGCCTTATAGTTTCCTCACAGATAAACACAACTACATCTACACAACTACGCCAGATCTGCTGGATGCGTAAATGGCCAACTGTTGGCTATCATGTTGCAATTCTGAACAGTGAATTTATCACCTAATAACAAGATAACACTTCTGTGGGTTTTTTTTGTTTTGTTTTTTTCTCCAGTTATATTGTTTGGCTTCATTTATGAACAAAATGAGAGCTTGACAAGCGAATCTTTATTCAAACAGTAAAACTGCAAATTCTTTTGGAATTCATTACATCCTTGAGGCTGATGGTTCTGTTGCAGCTCAGAAGATGTTGTAAATGGGCTTTACATCACCTTATATATCAATAGATTAGTATGAAGACATCAGGGAGTTGTGGTATTTCTCAGCTGATTTTCTGCTTTTAATTCACGTCTCTGCTGGGTTTGTATTCGGATGCGGTTTAGATCACTTGCGCAGTAATAAGCAACAAAAGGGCTATTAAAAGGGTCGGGTATTGATTAGCTTACAGCATCCTAAGTATACTTAAAGGAAGCAGCACTCTCTTTAGATACGCTGGAGTATATGCTGACTCTCTGCTGAGATCTGCATCGTGCTGCAAAAAAAGATTTACAGTTTTTTACCACAAACTTATCGATTTTTAAATGGTGCATAAACAGTGGTGGCAATGTCACGAAATGGTGCGTTTGTTTACTTATTTCCATGTCATTGGAATTGCCTCAGTCATGACTAGTTTGCTTTTCTCAAACACTGACTCACATGAGCGCTCTGTGATTCTGAATGAGTCAGTGGGAAGAGGGGAGCGATCAAAGCCTGCCAGGGTTAGAAAGGTTTGGTCCCTTTCGGCCGTTTGTTGCATATACACACTTACGGAGCTGTGATTAACTGGCTGGGCAGGATTTAGGGACTAACTTCGCTTTCCATTTTCTGGAAATGCAGTTGTTGGAGTTTACAGCCTTAAATGTAATTGCTTTGCTACATACTGGCTTTTGTTTTGTGTATTTGATGCACAGAAGTTGTGACACTAGGGCATAGACAATTTTGAAGTAATTTCAAGTGTGATGTATGCCCTTTACTCTACTCGTCACAAGTGATCCAGTCAGAGCTAACAGGCTATTACTTCATTACCGGTCGCAGCAGGTTGTTGCGAACTACAATTTTTAGATGTAAACAAATGTTTTTGCACCAGCCACAATACCAAACAGTTCAGTGTGGTTAAAAGTGGTAAATAATGTTGGAAGTCTTTCTTTTGCCTTTTTTCTTTTCCCAATGACTTCCACACTGGAGGCACCTGACTGGACTGGACATTCCATTTCTCATTGGCTGGAGTCCTACTTCCTATTATCCCACCAGTGTTCTGCCTCGTTAGTGTAAGCTGATCATATGACTCTTTGTTCTCGAGCCTTTGTCTCGTGAATAATCCTGTCATATCTGCTAAACTTCAGACCACGCCGGCTGACAGGTTGCTCCGATGTTGCGGGCAGTGGTCCTAACTGTAGCACGGGCAGACTTTACACAAAGCTGAGCATGTGGTGCACTCTGGCATCAAATTTCAGAAGGTTCTTAAGCTGCAAGCTCCCAAGCAATTCAACCTTGTTCCACATGAATCAAGATGCTCCGTGGTTCCCATGCAACCTTGCACTATGACATTTGTATGGATGACTGCAAGCTCATAAGTGGTGATAAACTCCATTGATTTCTTCCTAATAAACTCTCAATCTATAGACAGTGTTTTGTATACTGATGAGTATCAAAACTCTTGGGATTCCTTTGTAACCCATTCCAGCTTGATGTAAATAATTTGTCTTGATCAGAGCATAAGCGTTTTGTAAGCAAGCTCAAATGTCTGAGTGTAGCTCTAACCCACACTTGAAGTCTTGTCTCACTGATTACACTCCAGGTTTCCTCCCTCATGACTCCAATTAGGTTTTGTTGAGGGTTTCACATTCATTATCCAATTTTCACTGTAACTAGTGTCATTTTTATTTAATGTGGGCTTGAGTGCTCTTTAACTTCAAGAGAAACCTGCACATGTATAGATCATCCCAAAAGGATCACCTACTTTTCACTATGCATACTATATGTACTATATAGTATGCATATAACCAGTACAAACATGGCTAAAAAAAAAAAAATGGAGAAATGCAAGAAAATGACTGCATATGTGGTAAGTGGGTTGGTTTTTAGCAGTAGATAAACCTGTAATGTTTTAAATTAAGGGGACTGACAACAATTAACTTGGATCGGTCCATATTACTCCATCACATATGTCTTACCTGACAATCTCGGATTTGCTGCCTTAATGAGATTTGTGCAAAATTTCAGGTCAATACTGTTAATTGTCTTAAACACAATAATGGAATTTAAAATGGTCCTTTTAAGGGGAAAAAAAAGAGGATGCTAGAAAAAAGTCCAAATTTCTAATTTGGTTGGAATAGAAAAGCCCTTGGTTTTGTTGAGTTTCCATAGTGAAAAGCCTTCTTGGTGAGGAATCTCTTAAATGATGGCCTTATACCAATCTCCCAATAAGGGAAGCTTGTGTTGGTGTCAGATCTTTGCATTTGTCCCTATTCCCTGCAGATGTGTTTTTCAGGGCTTTATGCTGATATTGTGGAATAGATGATACTTTGGTCTTTGCCTTTTCCTCATTAATTCTCTGATCAGTGCGCTTCACAGAGTGCTAATGTTGTTTTTGCTTGTCCCAAGTGCTGCTAAGGCAGCACAAGTGCTTGCTTTATTAGGCATTCAATGATAACTCCAGGCAAATACAAGGTGCTGCCCAAACTGCTTTCTGGGTCCTTTCTTGATTAGAACTCATCCTTCCAAGCCACAAAGAACCAAATTGCACTCAGTGTGTGTGATACATGTGAATAATCTTCCAGCTATCACATGCAGATCTTGAGTATTTCCTGTAGCTGTCCCATGACAAATGAAACAAATGCACTCCTATTTCTCGCCTACGTATGGAGAAATGAGTGACTGGTTTATTTCAGATTTTAAATGTTTTATGAGCTCTTTCAGGCTGTTATAAGAAACGTGATCAGTAATGCGTTGCCTGAAAAATGGCTTACGGTTGACTTGGTGGTGGGAGAAAAAGAATTGGGTTATACACTCATCTGTATCCCATTTCCAAGTGCTGATGCCAACTTTAGAGCGCACAAAATGGGAGAGGGAGCAGAAAACCATAGCTAATGTTCTCTAGGAGTAATAAGTTGGCTTTAATAAACATGCTGCTAATGCCCTTTATTGAGAACTCCCTCTTGAGTGGCGTGATTGTCCTGGTAGAAGCAGATGGCAGCACAAAAGTAGAAGTGAACAACAAAGAAAAAGGTTCAGAATGGGTTGGATTATAGTTATTTTAGATATGGCACTAATCTGCTCACGGACACTGGGCGCACATGTTTCACGCTAGGGATGAAAAGCAGGGTTGGTGAGGGGGAGCTGTGACTGAATCTATATTGCTAAGAAGTAGCAGCGTCACCGTGTAAAAGCTGCAGCGTTCCCTTTTAGTGCAAATGTTTGCTAGTGAGAAGAATCTGAGTTTTTCTGCTGGCACAACAATTAGAGGCAGGATATTTGGCGCGCACATGCCGGGTGAAGCTGCCAGTGAGTAAAGGCCTGGCCACATTGGACTGTTGGTTTGTTAACTCCTGGGAAACACCAGAAGGAGGCTTTTTAAAAGGGAATTACACAAGCAGGGATTATGCGACTGTGCATAATGGAAACTGACCTCACTTTGCTTCTCGCTTGCCAGCAAACAACACAGCGCAGAGGAGAGGCACGAGCACCTGCACAGAGCAGTCTTTAGCTTTCTAGTCGGCTTCGGGTTTTTTTTTTTTTATCCCCCCTCAAATTTTAATTTTGGGGTCCTCTTGTTGTACCTCTTTTGATAATGAAGGTGACATTTTGCTTGTTTTTCACTACAGCTCTGTTCCCTTGTTGTCACAGACCTATACCTCACACAGAGCGAAATGTTTTACCCATTTCTCTTGTACACAGCTGAATGTCCCCATTTAAGTTGTTAAAGCAGAAGTCTGTGAATCTGCTCCACCAACAATTTGACTACTAAAGGCTCGGGGTAATTCATGATTAAAGCATAAGTGTAATAGATATGCGAGTATGCTCATGCGGGTGAAAATTGCATGTGTCAAGCTCTCACACAAACATGTGAGAGTGCTTTTTAACATGTGGTGTTTCAGCCTGAGAAAATGCTAACCTAACAAGGATAATCGTGTGTTCGTGTTCGTGTGTGTGTGTTCGTGTTCTGGACAAACAAGCCGCTTCAATTTTGGTAACTTATTGTTGCTGTGTGACCTGAAGACTTCTCCTATAGGTCGTCCCCGTGATGATGTTGTCATGTTTACAGGACTGAGCTGTCAGCTGAGTCATATCTGCTGGAGCAGGCTAATTATCTAATGGGTTAATAATGGCCCAGAGGAATCGCTCTCCTCTGAAGAGTCTCTTGACTTCTGTGCTGGCGTGTCAGTTGTAGTCAGCTAATGACCTGGCTGCTCCGTGGGTCAGTACGCGAGCAGTGACAGAAGGCATCACCAGGCACTCTGCCAAAACATCTTGCACGCGTCATATTTTAATTCTGTTGTACCACATTTAATAGCATTTTGTCTTTCTGAAGTTGACTATTGATAGGATTATAAAACACAGACCTTTGCAGGGCTCCTTGTCAGTCTTGCATCTATAATGGAGTGTTTTTGTATCCAGAAGTGTTGGGTGAAAACAGGCCTGCTCTCTGCACCTGTCAATCATTTCTCTGGGACAACAGAAGGCACCCAATACTGAGCTGTGTTATGTAACAGCACCATGATATCTGGAATATTACCAGATTATGGAATAATAATTGCAGAAATGCACGAGTTTCTAGCATGTTCTAGCTTTAGTGCATCAAAAAAACTGAGGTTTTATGAAGGGGAGGCTTGGTATATTGCACATCTTCAAAACTGGAGACTGAGTAAACTATGTTCTTGAATTTATCTGGTTCGCAATGCAACAGAGGCTACACTTTGAGTACAAGCAGGGCTGTACTGAAATTTTGATGAGGGTAGAGAAGAGGGCTGAACATTATGTTTAGAGATGCCGTCGACTTTCATGTGCAAATACGCCGATACCACTTGAAGGCAACGCAATGTTAACCTCGTTAGTTGAGCATAAAGTGAGCAGTTTGGTAATGTATGCTGGGCTAAGCAAAGATAACAAATGTGATGCAGCCAGCCATCTATGCTCTGTGCGAGAGTGAAAAATGGCTCCTTAAACCAACATCAGCTTTGCAGCAAACACTGGGGAAGTGAGAGAGAAAATGTACAGCGATGATCCATTTTACGTTAGGGGAAAAAAAAAAAGACAACAGCACTTATGAAGGAAATTGCTCTCGAGGACCAACAGTTCTCAGAGTGCTGGAACCAGAGTATGAATTTCCTTGCTGTCAGCCACATCAGATCCCAATCCAACACAGCAGCATCATTTTATTTTTATTTTTTTAAGAAGGTATATGAGCAGCTTGTTGAAGAGCATTTCAGTCCTCAGCGGATGTTTGGACCACCAGTGCTTGCCCAGTGTCTCACGTGGGGCCACATGCAGAGCCGTTTGCATGCTGCCAAGCCTCATCGGGTCTGTTTGATGGCTTCAGATGTGGTGCATTTGGTGCAACAACAACAAAAAAAAAACCCTCTTCATGCTTGTCTGCGGGACAGTGCTTAAGACGTGACTGAGACAACTGGTGATGCTGGGTTCAGTTGTCTGCTGCAGATTGCTGACACCCTCCAGCTGCTTGAGTTTTTTCTCAAACGGTGCAGATGTGAAGGCAGCTGGGTGTATATTAGATATACAATGTAAACACAAAATGTTGTTACAGTCAGAAAGCAGCGAATGAAAGTGTTTCACACAAGGTACTTGGTACTTATATTATTTATGAACAACAAAGCCACAAACCAACCTACATTTTCCATGGAATAACATTTATATATCTGCAGCTAAATATGGCCACATTTCTAGAAGATAATAACCTTGTGATTAGATTTATTTTGAAAAGAAGATAAGTTACCCTGGCCCAAAGCCACCACTGACTTTATGAGGATACAAATGTGTGGGAATGACTTAAGAAAAATCTTCACTCCACTTTATGATATCACACTGTTTTTTTTTTTTTAATTTTTTTTAATTTTATTTTCCAAAGAAAAGTTTACCAGCAGAACAGGCTGTAATTTTCCACAACTTCTCTTCAGCATCTTCACCTGAAGATTGTCCTAATTTAAAACATACCAGTGCAATTAATTTGGTTGAAAATGGTAAACGTTAATTAGTTTTTAATAAGTTTTGTCTTGGTGGTTTATTCCATGAAGAATCAACATGGTAATTGATCATAACTTGTGTAAGTGTTAGAAAATGACCAAAAAAAAAAAAAAAACAAAAAAAACAAAAAAAA
>VOQK01004056.1:17361-28770 GCA_015052645.1 Benitochromis conjunctus | reverse complement strand
ATCAGTCTTTTAAATATCAAAACATAATAGCACCGGTTTGCCTTGTGAAGCCTTTTTTTAAGGATGTTAGTTGCAGTGTTTTGGGTTGGAGCTCAAAACACTGCATTTTATATTGTCGTCCACAAACAGCCCACTTTGAGCTTAATCAGGAGAATGAAACTGAAGAATAAAAGTGTAAAATTACAGAAAAACCTCTGATAGTTCCTTACCCAAACTAATTACAAAAAAATAAAGTTTTTGTTAATTCACAAAATTTTTTTTTTTTTTTTATTAACTTACTACGATATTTTAATAGTAGATAATGGACAAACAAATTGCTTTGGTGTTTAGATGAATGTGTGTGAATGTATGTATGAATGGCCATGGTGGCCAGCTTATCAACAGGAAAAGCTGTAAAAAAAAAAATTGTTGCTTATTTGTTATTTGCATTAACAGTTTGTTTTTGCAGTACCTCCTTTATTTTATGAACGATGCTTCACTGCTTTCTGCGCTGAAGGATGGGACACAGTAAGCACTGAAGCACCTTTCTGTAGTATTTAGAGAATTTGACCATGTCTTATTACGGCTGCCATACAGATATTTCAAGGTAACTTCACTCAGACCTTCCTAAACAAAATAAACAAAATTCAACCACAATTTCTGAGTGGTTTCAGCCTCTGTGTATGTGTGTGTCTCACTGTCTATCTGACTACAGCAGGGGTGTCACATCTTGGGCATAACCTCACCAGCTGCAGCTCATTTCAATAACAACACTCTCTACAAACACCCAGTTGTGCCCCAACCATGCCGCTGTAATCTACACTCCACAAACACTCACTGCTGCAGTGTTTCTAGCAATTTAGTTTTTCTCTGCAGCTTTGGGTAACTCTGCTCGTTCCTTAGGCGTCTTCTCCAACTCCCGTGCAGCTTTGTTGGCGCTGCCTCTGATCCTCAGTCCTCTGCAACCTGTCAGCTAAGCCTGCATACCTCTGTCAAGCCAGAAAACTCAAGATTTTCTAAACTCTGCTTGTCTCTCTCAGAGACAAGCAGCTTTCCTCACCAGCTATACAATAAATATCCTTTATTCTGTCATCTGCCTCTGAGTGGTTCTCTGTGCTTGCGATCACCAGTTCACTGCTGTGTAACATCCTGTCCAAACAAAGCACTGCAACCATATTATTCTTTTGTCCTCTTCCTGCATGTCTGATTCTACAGATCCTATTTATATATGTTTGTATGTATAGTTTTAAAAGGAGTTTTGTCTGGTGGGATTGAAGCTCAAAAACAAACGTGCATGTTTACACATAAATGTGTCTTTCACAATTGCAGTCAATCCTTTTGTTTATTGGTTACTGATTATTGTCCCAACGCCTGAAGAATCAATTCTATATTTGCTGTTTTTGGATTTCTTATGAATTTTTAAATGGTACAAACAGCTGCAACTATAATTAAACAGCTGTATTCATTATTCAAATTAAAGGATCATTTCCGATTTTAGCATTTCACTGTCAGGCAAATCAAAGATCACAGAGGGAGCACCACTCCTTCCACTTCAGTGCTTTTACTAAAATAAGCTACTCTTCCATTTGATTCAGTACTAATGATTCAATTTCAGAGTGAAATAAATGTGGAGCACTACTGGAGCGCAAGGTGGAACTTCTGATTTGCAAGCGGAGAGAGAGCGAGAGAGAGAGAGCGTCTGATATTGTACTAATCTGATTCGCCCACAGCAAGTATGGTTCAACCATCCAATTTGTCTTTGTGAAGAATTTATCTCTGCCCCATCTGTCTTCTGCTGTTTAAAATAGTACAAGCCAAGAGCAGTTCAAACACACATGCACGGGCACGCGCGCACACACAAACACACATGCAGGCAAAGTACGTCTAATTTTAAAAAGTGTTTCTATCCGAGCATGAATGACACAATCTGCTCTTTGTAATGCTTTCCTTTTTTCTCCCCGGTTTGCAACATCAATCAAAATGAACCACATGAAAAATTGCATTAAAACTTTCAGTCTCTATCAAACAATCTCAGATGTCCTAAGCTGAGAGACGAGATACAACCTGTACAGGTCAGCAGTCCGACACAAGGCGAGACAAAAAAACAATTTAGAGTCAACCTTTAAGCCATGACCATGTCTTTGGACTGTGGGAGGGAATGTAAGCACCTGGAGGAATCTACCTGGGAACAAAGAGAAACCATAAACCCTGTACAGAAAAACTGGAAATTTTGTGTTTTTTCATTAAAACATTAAAGTTTCTTGCAAAAACAATAACTGTATGTTTGATTTATAACGTTTCACTTTAGGTTTTTGCAAAGAACCACAGTAATAATCATTTAAAATATAGTTCCAGATCCAGATTCTCAGTTAAGAGGATACATTATTATATTATGTAATGTATGGTTACATTAGTAATGCCTCAAGATTCTTTGGAATTGACATTTTCAGTTAGTTTGTAGAAAATGCACAAACATTTAAAACTTTTATATTTTGTTCTGATTTGGTTTGTTTTCTGATATAGTCCTGGAATTGAATCTTACCAAACAGATTAAATATGGATTCATGTCTTCTGCTATTTCATACAAAGAATATTCAATGGAAAAAATCTCACTTTGACAGGCCCAAAAACTAAAATGATTTTCAAATTGTACTTCTTATGCATCACATTAAGCACTTTTTCAATATCATATTAAAACTGATAAATTTTGAAATATTGGTGATATTAGAAACAGCCATAAGGTCATACTAAATGTTTTAACTTGTGTGACCTTAAATTCATTATTGTGCATTGTTGCCTGCTCCACAACAACTGTACTGTAGGTGCAACAATTAGTTTAAGTCAGGGCTGAAATATTCTTTGGCTGTTCGTGATGGTGGAAGTACCACAGAAGTGTATGAGGATTTAAGGTAGTCACTCCATAACGTGCAGCTTTTAGTTTATTACATCTTCTTGTTTGCAGTTTATTTACAAATCTTCAAATTCATCTTCATGGCATGTGTACATATTCAGCCAATTTGTATTTATGGTACGTATTGATGGTTTGAACCTTCAATCTCTGTCATGGGCAACCTGCTCTGAGAGGTCAAACTCTGAATCGAAAAAAGAAAATGAAGTGACATCCCATTAAGTCCATATCACTGATTATATTTAATCCACAAAAGTCAACATGAATTATACAAAATTACAATGGCACATTTTTTTCATATGCAACCCCCAATCTCCACCCCAACACCCACTCACCAGGCAACACTTCCCTGGAGTCTCAGCTAATGATGTTGTGTGTCTGTGCTGAGGAGATCGTAAAGGGTGTGATATCATAATCCTCTGGGAGGGTCACAATCTATCACCCTTCTGTTTGTGCAGGTAGTAGTCGTGAAATGTCAGTCAGCATGACTGCTCTGATTGGTGCACCTGCTGTTCCGCACACACATCATTACCCTTTAAATACATACTTACAGCCTCTTTTTAGGCTTCTTCCAGTTGAGCCATAAATTATTCAAACACTCCCTGGCTTACAAAAACACTGAGATGATGCAGAGTCAGCCACGGAGAAGATTTTTTAAGGGCATAAGTAATGCTTTACTTCCTGGGCAAACTTTGAAGCCTTCAAATATTAACTACAGTAATGACTGCTAATGGAGATGAAGAAGTACTAGTTGGTGTCCAAAGTGCAGAAATCAAAATGTCCTTCTAAGCGTTTCCTCTGAGGTTCAGCCTTCGTTGGAGAGGTTGTTATCGGGTGTAGAAGTTTAGTTTTTAAGTGGTTTTAGTAAGCACAGGGTAATTAAAGGATTCCTCACAAATCCCTCCGGAGATAGGCGTAGGCAGAAGAGGGGATTAATTACAAATCAGAGCAGGGATGAGGGAGAACACAGGAAGAGAGAGGAGGCAGGGATGAAACCAGAGAGAGGTTTGAAAAAAAGACAAACTGCACCCACAAAAACACAAACAAACAAAACACAAATATCAAATGTAGAAACTTTTGGAGGGAAAATGTAGTGGATGAGAAGACATGATGACAGGAAAGAGATGAGCATTGGAAAATGTGAAGGAAAAGAGAGGAGAAATGGGAACAGGGAGAGCTGGTGAACAAAGAAGAGGAGAAAAGAAGACGGAACAAAATCAAAGTAGGAGGAGGTGAGAAAAAGCAGTGAAGATGATTAAGAGAGCACAGGGAAAATAAAAGTAAACCAAATACAGAAAGAAAGAGAAGTGGGGAAGAACAGCACTGTGTGGATATTAGACAAAATTGAGGGTGAGTGAGGGTTGCTTTGCCTCTCTCCATTTTTACCAAATCAATCTTCTCGTTTTCCCCCTGTTCATGCTCTTGTCCTTCCATCGCTCCTCACTCCCACGTTATGAACAGACTGTGACAGAGATGAAACAGAAGCAAGCTGTTTTTCTTTCTCTTTTTAACATTTCTGTAAATATTCTTTCCCTGCATGAGAATAATAACATGGTCTGTAATGGACATTCTGCATGACAAATAAAGATGAAGTATAAATGAAAGAGAGAAGAACGTCCGAACGGTATATCAAGTCTGAATGTCCACTGATACATTTTAAGCAGGTGCTTCCAATTGCTTAATAACAACAACAATATATCAAATTTTTTAACACATGCATATTTACATAAAACTGGAAGCAAATGAGAATAGCCGCAACTAGCTGAACAATATCAAGCTCTCCTGACCCTTTAATTATTGTTTAATGACTGATTCCCTTTGTATTCATACAACTCTCACCTATCCACACTCGTTAAGTGTAACACATACCAAAAGTAACATGTTACTGCACTCAAATTACATTGTTCAGTAACACAGTAATGTAATGGGTTACTGTATTAAATTCAGTAATTACATTACAGTTGCAATTATGTTGTTATTTGCATGCAGATATCTGAAGGTTCTTCAGATACTACATTTCTAAGATTTTTAGGGTAGAGTACAATAACCTCAGTTTTATCTGAATTTAGAAGCAGAAAACTTGAGGTTATCCAGGTCTTTAACTAATTGGTGTGCTTTGTCTGGCTTCATGCTTTAATCACTGTAATAAAATATTATGGTCGACAGTATCGAACGCTGCACTGAGGTCTAGCAGGACAAGCACAGAGATGAGTCCACTGTCAGAGGTAAAAGAAGATCATTTGTAACCTTCACTAAAGCTGTTTCTGTACTGTGATGAGCTCTGACAGAAACCCTTCAGATAAACCATTCCTCTGCAGATTATGTTTTACAACTGCTTAATAAATAGTTTTTGAGTACTTGCAGACAAGCTGTCATCTCCTGGCAAACAACAAGTGATAGTGACTAAGTCAATAGTATGTTTTTTGATGTAGCACCTTTTTTACAACCAATTTCATACAGAAACAAACAACCTGACAGACTGACAAACTGGCTGAAATATATAAGATAAATAAAAATTATTTTGAGCTGCTAAGAAGCTTCTCTACTAGCGACAATAAAATCATGGAGCTGAAAATGAAAACTGTGAGAAAACTGTGTGTAAAAGAGTGAAATAAGTAGCATGCAATGTTAAACATACACAATACTAACTTAAATAAGATTTGTGCTTCCACATTTTGGCCAGAAGGGGTGAAAGAAAAAAAAAAAACACTATTTGGTTTTATTGTGAAAATGTACACAAACCAAATAATTAATTATTTTGCACCAGAAAGTACCAATTTTGAGTCAGCTGTTAAGAAAAACAGTAACTTCTGTACATTCAGGTGGATTTCATGCAGCAGAGACATGAGCAGCTGCATGAATAAAATAGGGGTAAGTGAGCTCGAAAACCAGTGCAAGTAAAATAGTGAAGTCACAGATTAGGTGGATGTCACTGCAGCAAATTTTCTCCAACTGCTTTACTGAACCACAATGAAACATAGCATGAGCATGAGCAGATTCTCGGGTTTAAATAGAGAGCATCTGTGTGGTCTCAATCAAAACAGGAAGTATTAAAGTGTTTGTCTTCTCCGTCAGATGACAGTTGTGCTGCAGTCTGCTTTGGGATGAAAACCAACTGTCTGATGCAGCAAGGAAATTGTCGACTCAGTTAACAGTGAAAGGCAGAGAGAACAGTTATCAACCTGACTGAAGTCCGCACACGCACACAAACACATACTCGTGGAGCTCAACCAGGCACCAAAAAATTCATACCTGCCTTGCAACATCTGTCACAACACACCTTCGCTCATGCTTACAAAACAGAACGCCACTTGCTGTTACTGACTGTTTTGACACCAATTTCATTACGACAACCACCTCAAGGAAGCACAGCCAGGTTAATGGCCCTTTTAACCGACTGTCAAACTGACAGCTGGATTCCACAGTGGTGCTCTGCTCAGCCACCAGGAAAGAGAGGAAGGACAGGGGAGGAAGGAAACATTGGCGACAGATGGTGAGTTCCTTATTCAAGAGCCCAAAACAAGTGATTCCAGTGATGCATTGAGGAATCGTTATGAAAATGCAAGACAAAATCTAAAGTATTAAGAAATTTGTGGGCCTGAGAGGACAAAACAAATTCTGAATTAATTTATGTGGCCTCTTAGATATATACTGTTACTATAAAACCAATGTTTGAAAGTCACAGTAGTATAATAGCAAGTGTTAGGAAACATAGAGAAGAAAGGTAAGCCAGCAGCGCACTCATAGTTACACACTGGGTTTTAAAGGAAAATTTGAATGTGAAATGGCATGACAATTATACTCTTAAATATAGTCTTAGTCTACCAAACTTCAGATTTGTGCAAAAAGATATAAGTTATCCTGTTATTAAGCCTAATGGAAATAGCCAATTTTCAGGATCAAATGCTCCCAGAGTTCTTCAAATCAAACTGAACCTGTGGTGCTGAATGGTAAAAAGGTCTCAAATTCTTTAATAACTCCAATAAAGTGATCAGTGCAGTATTTCTTGTTGGTGATAAGCTCAATTGTAACATTTGGACAAAAGAGGGCTTACAAGGTGAGCAGATTTAGAAGTTAGCAGTAAGTTAGATAGTTAACATCCTAAAGACCTTACTGTTTGCAGGTCATCTACTAATAGGAAGGTTAGGGGTTCAATCACTGACTGATCCAAGCCACATGCCAAAGGATTCTTGGGCATTATACTCAACCCTGTTGATCTCCGATATGTTCATTTGAATATGTGTGAATGGGAGAATGAGGCATGTTGCATAAGGTTCTTTGAGTTCTCAAAGCAAAGTAGAAAAACGCTATATAAAAACCAGTCCATTTACCACTGCTATTACTTTGGATTTTGAAGCATCTGGGAAATTATGCTAGTTCACATGAAAACTACAGACACATTCTTAAACTACTTCCACACTGGAAGTAATTTGCTTGTTGCACATTGCTTTGAAGCTGAAGGCCGGTCATGTACAGACCGTCGTGGGTCCAGCTACCTGGGTAGCATTGTAATGTACTATACCATACATGCCATACCAACTTTATTTATAAATCACTTTGGGCATTTCTCTTGGACTTCAGATAATACTTCTGATTGCTACGGTGGCGGACAGGACAGGAGAAAAAAAAAGCACAAAAAAGTAAAAACAGCACCAATTAAAAAAAACTATCATTAAAACAAAAACAAACAAGTAAGATGAATGTCTCATGGTGGATTGAAAAGCCAGTGAGTTTTAAGATGAGTTTCAAAATAGAAAATGTAGGTGATTGTCTAATCAGCAAAATAAAATGCCCTCAAAACGTCCGCTTTTTGTGTACGTATGAGCAGCCGGTCAGATTACCTGACCATGGACATGTGTGTATGTGTATGAGTAAAGCAGCTCAGAGGTACCGCAGGGCAAAACTATTTAAGGATTTAAATAATTTAAGGATTTAAAAACAAATACAAGAACTTTAAGAGGGATTCTAAAGTGCACAGGCAGCGAATGGAGTGTGGCCAAAATAGGCTTAAGGTTCACTTCTTTACATGCTGCAGTCAAAAGCAGCATTTTGATCCAACTGGAGATGTCTAATTCCAACATAACCTCCTGAGACCTAGCCTATTCATTTATGTCCTCTGTAATGAATTTTGGTAATTTGTTTTTGATCAATATCTTGTGACTTATTTGAGCTACCTTACTAAGTCCTGATGGACTAAATAGATGACATCTTGGGCTTTCCATTGATATCTTATGTGTTTGGGTGGCCTCTTTTAGCTCCAAAGAGGCAGAAAATCACAAAAAAAGTTTAATGGGAATATTCTTTTTTCCTTGGTTCATGTAGCGCATTACAGTAATCCTACTGAGATGTGTCACAGTACTTGTGTTCGTTGATGAAGTTATATTCTTTGATTTAGTGTTATTCACGGTTTTGGTTCTCCTTATTGTTCTCTGTGTGTTATATTCTTAGTTTCTAGCCTTTAGATTTCTGTTACTTTGCTTTCCCCATGTTCCACGTTTCATGTCTAGTCACCCTTCCCTCTGTCTCCATTTCTCAGTGTCAAGTCTGAGTCTTTGTGAATGTCTCTTGGTTCCTGTTTTACTTTGACAGTCCCCACGTCCCGTGCTCAGTGTTTTCAGTTTTGCTTCCTCTTCTCATGTGTCTCATTCCCTCATTATGTTAAGCCCTGTGTTTTGTTATTAGTTTAGGTTTGTTTTTTGCAAGTTTATTTTATGGAGTGTTTGTACAGTGCAATTAAGTTGCCTTTTTGAGTTCATACCTCCGTGTATGTGAGTCCTGCATTTGGGTCCTTCATCCTGCCTACCACAGCTAAACATGACAAATAAAGGCATGTATTACTGTCTCCAATGTTGCCTTGAGAGGTCTCAGAATCTCATCTCTTCTTTTCACAGATGATGTGTTTCTGTTGTTGGCTTCATCGGGTGATGGCCTCCAGCTCACACTGGAACGGTTTGCAGCCGAGTTTGAAGCAGTGGGAATGAGAATTAGCACCTCCAAATCTGAGGCCATGGTCCTCAGCTGGAAAAGGGTGGAGTGCCCACTCCGGGTCAGGGACGAGTTCCTGCCACAAGTGAAGGACCTTGTTCACGAGTGACAGGAGAAGGGAGCGGGACATCGACAGATGGATTGGTGCTGCGGCTGCAGTGATGCGGACGCTGTACTGGTCCATCGCGTTGAAGAGAGATCTGAATGTAAAAGCGAAGCTCTCAATTTACCGGTCAATCTACGTCCCTACTCTTACCTATGGTCACGAGCTGTGGGTAGTGACCAAAAGAACGAGATCGCGGATACAAGTGATGGAAATTAGCTTTCTCTGATGGCCATCTGGGAGGGGCTCAGAATAGAGCCGCTGCCAGTTGGTTCGGGCACCTGACAAGGGTGGGTCTTGGGTGAGGGCATATCTCACCGGGAGGAGGCCCCCCTGGAGCAGACCCAGGACATGCTGGAGAGATTATATCTCTCAGCTGGCCTGGGAACACCTTGCTGTTCCCCTGGACAAGCTGGAGGAGGTGACCAGGGAGACTGAGGTCTGGGCTTCTGTGCTCAGGCTGCTGCCCCCGCAACCCGGCTCCGGATAAGCGGAAGAAGATGGATGGATTGATGGACAATAAATTTTAAAAATCATGAATAACAATAATAATTAGAATTTGTAGTTTCTGGAGAAATTGCAGTGGGATTGTTGCTACTGGCGATATAAAGGTGCACTGAAGCAGAGGTGAGAGAGAGGACATTCTCTCCATTCAAAGTTAATGTCACTCTATCAACAGAAAAAGTGGACTATTTCAGAAACTGTACAAGATTTTAAAAATCTGAAAAGCTGCATAGCTTGCTATGGATAGGAGCAAAAAGTTATAGATAAATAGCAGGTTTGTGTAGAGTTAAAACAGACGCCTAAGAAAGAGTCAGACATTGTGAAATTAATGTGTGTTTATGCTAACCATACCATAAGTTCATAATGAGAAACAGAGAAAGAGAAAAAGTGTGATGGTGAAAGAAAACATCCTCTTCATCACTCAGCCAGCCTGGTTTCCTGGCTGCTTGGAACAATCTGGTGAGGGGTAACTAGTGGTGGCTAAGCCACATTCATTTCCACTAACTACAGGGGACTGGTTAGCTTCAGGATTTCCATCACGTTTCATCTCAGACTGTCCAGGAACTCAGTGATGACCTGGTCTAGATCTGGGAGGAGATTTCCTCCCACATCATCTATTGTCTTATTAGGGGCATGCCCCAACATTGTCAGGCATGCATACAAGCACATGGGGGCCATACAAACTACTGAGTACCATTCTGAGTTTGAGTTGCAAAGAACGTTTGGAAATGGACTAGACAGTTACATAATTTTTTCACCTTGATTTTTGGGGTATATTTGAATTCAGCCCCCTGTAAGTTGATGTGGGTCTTTTCATTTGAACACGTTACCCAGTCCATATCAGATTAGATATCCAACATGATTTCTTTCCAGTTGAAATATTATGCATTTTGAAAGTGTTCAATGTTTTCTTAGCAGTATATACAATGGTGTAGTTTTTCTTTGGACATTGGCTCCTTTTTCCTTTTTCTTGCACCAACAAAGAACTATTATCCAGAACTTGGCATATCTCACTATATTTCCCATTTTTCAAGCAAAATATAAAGAAATGAAGGGTGACTCATGGTAGAATGGCCTAAAATTTCAGATGATGAAGTCAGTAGATATCCAGTAAACCAACAGCAAAAGCTCTAAGCACTATGTTTCAAACAGTTTTTTTATGATGGAGGTGGGATATCTTTATTATGGTCATCTCAGGCACAGAACACAGAAGTCCCACTTACCTGGTATTCTGGCATTTTGTGTTTGAGTTGACATAAAGGCAGGTGGAAAAAGAGCTTGTTACATGCAGTGAATGAACTAACAAGGTTTTATCTAAGCCCAGGATAAGATACATTATGATTTTGTATGAACTTGTGTTGTGTGATTTGTCATTTCTGTACATACAGTATGTGTGAGAGGATATTTAGACGTTGGTGATTTGTTTAGTTTATATTTGGAAATGCTGCTAGATGGGTAAATACTGAATAAATATGAAGGTGAATTATGCTGATGTGCACCCACCCGTTCTGCTGACTGTGCTGTGCCAAAAAAGATAGGGATGAAGGCAAGCCAGATAATGCAGGTGGTGTACATTGTAAATCCAATGGGTTTGGCTTCATTGAAAGTCTCTGGCACACTGCGGGTCTTGATCGCATAAACAGTGCATGTGACCATCAAGAGAATGCTATATCCCAGGGAGCAGATAAGTGATAGGTCAGAAATGTCACACTTCAGGACACCCCGTGCATTCTCAGGATCCTGTGTGCGCTGCTCCCCGTAGTCCACAAAGGTATGTGGTGGGTCAGTGGCAAACCACAGAAGGACACCCAGCAGCTGAACTGAGATGAGTGAGAAGGTGATAACTAGCTGCGAGGCTGGCGAGATAAAGCGTGGTGCTGTCACTGCCTTCTTTCCCTGTTCAAAGATGCGGTGGATGCGGTTAGTCTTG